>DWLH01000947.1:0-15297 GCA_018249795.1 Heliconius telesiphe telesiphe
ATATATTCTTATTAATATAAAGAAACATATTAGATTCGAACGTGACGCAAAAAGAACGAGACGCTCCAACAACGGTGTCGGCATGAGGAATGTGGTCTCGTCGGATGCGATTATAATAGGCGCAAAGCAAGTTAGATGGATGAGTTAATAGTGATATTTCTAATAAACTAACAATATACTATAAATAAATTTTAATAAAACGTATTAAAATTTATATTTAAAAGATTAAAAAATAATTTAAAATAGAGTTAATAAAATTAATCGTAATCTAGACGATGGACTATATGGTTTTTTTTTTAAATTTTAATATATCATGATTATCATATTAAAACGTATTACTATGTAATTGACAAAACACAAAACATAATATTTAATATACATTTGAAACAATTTTATTTTCTTGCAAACCACAGTTAAAACAGGTTTAATGTGGCAAGTATAATGTGGCAGGTAGCGATCATTTTAATGATGCCTGGGAATTTATACATAACCCGACTTATAAATCCTTACATGAACCTAATAATATATTGTGCATGCTAAAGATTTTCCAAAATATTGAATTATATTTTATAAAATGTGAAGAATATAAATAAATCAGCTTCACGCTGTATCCCGCATACAACAATGTAGGCAGACGGATCTGGTGTTAAGACATTTCAATCCCCATTTTCCAACGAATTCTAGATGCATTGTGTGTTGAGGTGCAGAACTAAACGCCGTGCTTTACTTTGAAACCAGAGCGAATTAATGAAAGTTTTACATATTTCATTTAATCGAGTGGGAATCGAACCCATAACCTATCGCGTTTACAGTCTACATGTTTGTGCCACTGCGCTACGACCTCAAAGCAAATATATTACAATACATTTGTGGGTTTTTGAAGAGAATGTTTTTGGGGTTACTCTAATTTTGGGCATTATGATCATGCATCATTACATGGGGTTCTTCGCAAGCAAGATAGGAACTTGTGATAACTTCTAAGAATAACTTGAAGATGTTCTTCAATAGTTCGAGAAACCATTGTTTTGTACTTGACTACTGTTGTCCCGATATTTTAGCTCGTTTTATCTATGAAGCCTTGTTTACTTATTTCTATATTATTAAAAAACATTTTTTTGAGTAAAATACCGATTTTAACTTAATCAATTACATGAGGGCTAGTCGATATTCCCAAATGATTTCCCATTTTATTATAGTTATTCTTATAATATTAATATAATATTTATATATTAATTTGAGTTTTTTTTTCAAACAATATTTCAATATTTATTTAAATCCAATATAAGATTATTCTGAGGAACGCGAACGTATTAGCAATGTGGATATCTGGCGTTACATCAACTTATAGATAATAATTAACGGCGCGGGCGAGGTCGGGTGTGGCGATTTATTACTTTACAAGATATCGATACCGATACCGCTATAAACACGCGCGAGGCTACAACAAATATAAATAAATCTATTTTACATTGCTCTTGTTCACCGATATCAAATGTCTGAGTATTTGTTTTACATTATATTTAAAAAAAAATAAAAAATAAAAAGAAACCTTTGGAAGCCGTCACCGTCAGCCGTGGCTCAGGGGCAAAAGCTCGATACCCGAGAAATGAAATATTTAATATTTTCATTTCCTCCCGAGGCAAAGTTTTGAGCAAAATTGAGTTCCGCTTCTCAACACTCAATGCCTCGCGTATTCGGCTGGGTGTAGCGAACGAAAGTGGAACTGTGTGAATATTAGACTCTCAGGTTTTTAAAAAATTTTAAAGTGTTAATCCACACTTAGGAAAGAAAAATACTTATTTAGAAAACGCAGAGAACTTCTTATAACTTCTCAGGTTTCCTCTGCCCTCTGTCTCTGTGCGGGGTACAGCACTTTTGGAAATACTTTCTCAATTTTTTATTTCGTTTTAAAGACGTTGCTTGCTTTTTGTATCGTGGAAGCCATTTTTTGTTTAATGTCTTGAAAGATTATTCCATCATATTATGATGAATAGTATCGGTAAACATTAGATAGTAAATAAATATACTTTAAATATATATTGTTTTACAAAATTTTTACGTATATATTACATTATTCGGCTTAGTTAGTTCAATAGATACATGCATATATTGATCGTATACTATCGTTATCGTCTCTTATCACTATCGACCGATAAGCCTCAGTAACGTTTCCACCGCCACCTCATCTATAAATTATTTCTTGAAAATTGACGTACTGGAAAATGGTCACTAATATATTTGTATGAAGAATTTTCAGGTCATTGAGGCCAGTGGTGGCGCAGGGGCACAAAGTGTGTGACTATAAACGTGACTGGTTGTGGGTTCGATCCCCACTAGAGGAAATAAAATAGTTATTTAAATTTATATTTAAATTTTTTCGCTCTTGTGTCGAGGCAAAGCGCTCTTTAATAGTCTTGTTCGTTTCCGCAAAAATAAAGTTTGAAACAGTGTTTTTAAAGAACATTTATTCTATCTTTTTCCTATTCTCTTCTTTTTCTATTTTAACTGTTTCCAAGAGGCGCGAGTTCAAATCCCGCTGCGTTCATATTTATACGTTTTCAAAAAAAAAAAACTAAATCATTAATGGCCTATTAGATAAATAGATATTTTGGACATTCAGTTTAATATGTCGGTACTTGCCTATGTTGTTTTTACGTAAGTATAATATCATGTGAAATCAAAATGTTCCTCCTTTAATAATTATGAACTTCTTTTTTCTCAAGTAAAAAGTGCACATAAATAATATACGAGTATAACGATATGCTTATTTAGAATATAATCTAATAGTACTAAGTACTTAGCTACAAAATAAATTGAAAAACTGAAATAACAAAAACAAATAGCTACTTTAATATTTTACTTAGGTTATTCATTATTAAAGTTAATTATAATAAAAAGAAAGAGTTTGACATAAAAAATATTCTAATATATCTTTATAACTAAAAAATATTCTAATATATAAGCAAATCTTTTTTCAACACAATTATTAACCGACTTCTGTGAAAGGAGGTTATCAATTCTACTGTATTTTTTAATAATACAATATCTTTATTCTAAAACAAATAATAACAATATTCGCATTATTAACAAACGCGAATGAATTACATAAACATAATTAGCAATATACAATGCCTTGATTCAGCCACTTGTGGAGTTTAGCTTAATAAGTGACAAATTGAAGAATTTAACCTTGAAAGCAATCTGTACGAGGCGGAGGCATCGCACAGCTCTCTAGAGAGAATGTTATTGAACTATATACATGATTAAATGCTCCTTGTGTTAAATAATAATAGTAATAAAAAAATGGAAACTTTCAAAAACTTAAAATAATATATATATTTTTTTCCTTGCCCTGGTTCCGCCGCCGCGAAATGTCCTAATAGGAATGGGGTGTCTTGAAATTACATTATCAGCTTGGACCTATCTCGCTATGTGCAGGATACAGTGTGAAACTAAAAATATGTATATATATATATATATATATATATATACATATTGTATATTCTATTGACATTAATTAACTTCATTCAAGTAAATTAATTGTGAACAAGCTGTGCTTTTGTTTTGATGCTGATGAGACTGATGAATGAGTACTATCAGATCATACCATGACATTACCATGTAAGTTGAAAATGGATTTGTGCACAAATATAAGTCTTCTTATATTTTTTATAAATATAAACTAAAAACAATAAAAAAATAATAACAACTTATTCAAATTATTTTTTATAAGAATTAGTGATGCATTATATGTACTACATAATATTGTTATCATATTAAAAAGCTGACTCTTTGTTAACTTCTAAAATAAAAGACCCAAGTTTATTTAATCCAGTTATAAAATATTTCACAATTACAGTTCCTATGACCATGATCCACATAATGAAACCAACATTGCGGAGTGTGTTGTAAAAATAATCAATCTAATCTGAGAGTACATACCTAACGTAGGGCTTGAGAAGATAAGGTACACCTTATTAGGGTTAATTGTTAAATATTTTGTGAAAACATTATAAATGTTATAAAAGAGCTTTACAATTTTTTTAGGCCGTTATGGCTTAGAGACACATGCATGTGACTACTAAACACAACGGTTGTTGGTTTGATTTCTAATAAAGGTACCCCTAGGATTAAAATATTTTACATTTGTACACAGCATTGAGTTTCTTCACTTATTCACAATGCCTTAAGTATTCAAGGGAAAGTGGGGAACAGAATAGTCTTAATTGGTATGGCGTGTCTTAACACTAGATGCAAAGATTTCCTCCGCCGACATATATTTTGGGCACCAGGGTGTATGTAGGCAGAGAGGAATTAGTGTTCCTCTTCCTTCTACCCTTCCACCCAAACTGAACACATTACTTTCTTGTTTGAGCTTTTGTCTTACCAATGCAGGCAAAAGAAAATAACTACTAAATCCAATCCAACACAAAATCATTATGCTTACAGTAATAAAACTGCAACCACATTGGCCTTATTTATAAATAACAATTTAATAAAAGTAAGCATTAAAATTTCTTTAAAATAAAATTAATAACAATGTTAAATAATGTAACAATCATTCTTTTAGATGAACTCTATATATTTCATAATGATGTAATAAAACATTTCTGGTAAAGTCACATTTAGCTTTTCATTTTAGTTTCATGCTATATATCTTGTATAGCAGGGCTAAGGAGAGATCCCAAGTAAATGGAGTGTTATTTCCCAATTTTTCACTTAATTATCAAGACAATGTGTGTTGAGTGGTAAAATTTATTATTGTGAGCTGTTCTTACCAAAACAGGAAAATGAAAATAATTTAGCCTCAAACATTTTTTTTTTCAGCTACACACTGTATCCCGCACACAGCAGGGTAGGCAGAGGGAACCTAGTATTAAGAATGCTGGAGGCATTGCGTGTTGAGTGGCGGAACTCAACGCCACGCTTTGCCAATGGAAGTATAAATTTAAATAAATATTTCATTCCTCAAAAGGGAATTGAACCCACAACCAGTTTAACAGTCACACTTTGTGCCACTGCACCACGACTGGCCCCAATTGCATTGACAGACAAATGCTTAGTTTTCTATAATCTATAATTAAGTAATAAAACTATTTCTGGAAAAGTCACTTTGAGGATTGTTATTATTAATAGAATCATTTAATAACTCATTGAGGAGTTGCAAAACATGTTAATTGAATGTTGATTATATGTACATACTATGTTGGTGGTAAATAAATTGATTCATTATTTATTAACGGTAATAATATATAGTATATTATATTCTTGTATGATCTTGTTTGTAGTAAATAAAACTAAACTTTTTAATTGCTTAAATCATAAATGTTTGTAAAATATCATAAAATTCTTGTTTAAATATTTTTATATTGTAACACACATTGATATTTGACATGTTATTATTATCACTTTAGGTTTACATCTAATCACAGAACTGAACAAATTATCACTTTAATATTTGATTATGACTTTTCAATTCTATATTGTCATATTATTCACTAAGTTCAAGTATTTGATTAACTAAACTAAACATGCAAACTTGTGTTTGGCTTTGAATAGTATAATAATGTATAATTAAACTTACCTTACGAAAAGCAAACAGATCATTTTGCAGTTTCTGTCTTTCTGCAGAGGGCTGCTGGCCCTTCCCGCGTATAAATTTTAGCATTCTGCCGGCCTGCAACAAAATAATCACTTAGCACACTTCACAGGCACCACAAGACAATAAAGCAACACGAGCCTACCATGTTTGCATAGTACAAGAGCGACACTTGTATCCTGACCGGCACCGGAAAGCCGACTGACTTTGCAGCGCCTCCCAGCCCTAGCACGGCGTTGTCAACGCTTAGCCCCGCACCCAGATAAAAAAGTTAGTTATTCTTGAAATTCAATGATAAGTTACATGATGATAAGATTGACGATAACAGGAAAAGTTATAAAATATAGGACATTGTATACAGGTAAAAGATCGTTGTTTCAATGCTGTGACAACGCCTGTCGAACAGGTTACGTGTTAAATTTACCAATATTTGTTCAGAAACATTTTTGTATTCATATTAGAATAAAATGATAATTAGCTTTTACATACCTGAAGACCACAGTTTGATGATTTTTAGTTATAAAATCCAAATTTAGAGAAATGTCAGACAACTCACAACGGCGTCAGAAATACATACAAACACTAATATGCACGAACATAATATTCACAACCGTACGTATACGAAACGCACTCACACTAAGCCACGAAATGACGTGACTGGTTTTCAATGTTGCCAGTGAATGTCGAAAACCAGTCAAAAATATTATAGCATCTGTAGTTTGTTTTTGATTATACATCTGATAAATATCAGAAATAATATTTTTTCTGTAATACTTTAATTTTATATTGAGTGTTATGTAATTTTTAATTTATTTTTATGCTAATTGTTTTACCTTGAAATAAAAATATTTTAAAATTTATTTTTTTGTATAGCCTGGCAACATTTGTAAAATTTAACTGTGGCGCCTAATTTTAAATACAAAAATTGTACATTGTCTCAACACGAATTTTTTTTTATATTATCCCTACGTATACTACCTATCCCTATAACTGTATATACCATATAATACGAGAGAAAGAGTAAAAAGTTTTTATAATAACATATATACATATGTATGTAGGTAGGTATAATATAAAAATCAATATCTAATAGTGATAATATATTTTTAGCTTTACGCAGTATCCCAGCAGCAGCATGGTAGGCAGAGGAACCTAGTGTTAAAACATTCCGTTTTCATTAAGAAAATTCCATTCCATACTTACCGTCTAATTGTGTGTTGAGTGACAAAAGAACTCAACACCGTGCTTTGCGTCTTGACCAGAGCGAAAAAATGCAAATAATTATTTAAATATGTTCATATTAAATATATTTATATGATTTATCTGAATTATCATCAACCAATGCGATTACAGTGAGTCAGCCTTCACATAAATTTATAGACTCTATATAAGTTAGCCTTTTATCTTAAACTAATATCAGTTTTTATCTGAATATTTTAATGTCTCAAAATTATATTTTAGGTGTCGTATCCAAATTACAACAATTGTGGGGTTAACGATGATGCTCCTTAAGAAAGTAATATGTAAGTAAAATTAAGTAAAAGATTATCTTTAGGTTAACGCTCCTCTCGCATATTTCTTATAAAGACATTGGTCTCCGTATTCTGCAAATTTTGAGACATTACGTATCTAGAGGTGGAAGCGCTAAGATCTTAAACTTTTTTTTGTTTTATATGAAAGCTGCAGGAATGCTATAGGCTATATAACATTACGGTGTAAATCTTAGTTAGCCTTAAATAACCAAATAACAATAATAACGCCATCGAATTGCATTAAGCGCGTGCGCTTCAAAAATATTTAATTATATGTAAGTACATAAAATAAATCATCTTTACACTGTATCCCGCACACAGCAGGGTAGGCAGAGGGAATCTAGTGTTAACACACTAAGTTCCCCACTTTCTGCCGAATTCTGGAGGCATTGCGTGTTGTGTGGCAGAACTCAACGCTGCGCTTTGCCTCGACACCAGAGCGAAGAAATGAAAATATAAATTAAAATAAATCACCAGTCGGTATTACAGTCACACTTTGTGCCACTGCGCCACGACAGGTTTTTAGGTTTTTATAGCATGTAATATGTAGGTATATACTTTTCGAAAGATGTAAAATTAAAATAATTCAACGCTCTGTTAAGGGCCGCAAACCTAGGCTCGAGTCCCGCGGGATGCGCCCTAGCCGCTGATTTATGGTTGAATGATATTCTGTTTAGAAATGCAGCATAATATGGATATTATAGGTGGTATGAGGGTCGCGATTGGGCTGCTAGTGTATAAATAAAAAAAAAATCAAAATTAGCTTCACCTACCCTGCTAGAGGGAACCTAGTTTTAAAACACTCCGTTCTCCACTTTCCGCCGAATCTTTTCGAGGCATTACGTGTTGAGTGGCACAACTTAACGCTGGGCTTTTTGCTTTGGTGCCAGAGCGAAAAAATAATAATAATTCATCCTCCCGAGCAAAGATCGAACCCATAACCATCGCGTTACAGTGACACTTTTGTGCTCCTGTGCCACGACGACCTACACAAATATGTAGAATGTAGATAAAATCATTTTACAATAATTAAATGTTTTATTCACCTACTTAGGCTTGGAGTATATTTTACAAATTTTTTTGTAGCTTCTCACTGTAATTCGCACATAGCATGGTAGTAAGAGAGAAGCCCTAGTGTTAAGACACTACAGTTTCCCATTTTCCAAGTCGACGCCGTCTCATCAAGTATAATGTGTCGGCGGAACTCAACGCCGCGCTTTACATCGTTCCTAAAGCGGAGAAATACCTAACAACTGAACCGCCACAAAATGAAAATATAAAAAGTAGCAAAGTTGTAGTTACCTATAGAATATTATCAAAAAAATTAAAAGCAAAAAAAATTTTTTAGAAAAAGCTTTTAATTAAACGCTCTAAAAAGAAGAAAATAAAATTCTTTTAAATTTTAACTATGTACCTACTTATAATCTCATTATACACAATTTATATGAACATAAAAGCTTGTACGTACCTACTTGTGTAAATCAACTAGTACTAATTTAATTATATAAAATCTGTTAAGTTAAAATGTATCCCGCATACATCAGGGTAGGCAGAGGGAATCTAGTGTTAAAATACACCGTTTCCCACTTATTCTATAGTACGAATTCTGGAGGCTTTACGTATTGAGTGGCGGAACCCAACGCCGCACTTTTGCCTCGACACCAGAGCGAAGAAATGAAAATATAAATGTAAGTAAATATTTCATGTATTCAATAAAATTTCTATTAAATTAAATGTTAATCATCGCGACAAGCTTGACCCGAAAAATCTAAATTATTTAATATTTATCTACAATACGTTTGCTCATTTATTTAGTCCGATCGCACTTAACGCATTTCGTGTTCACGTTGAGGTGAGTGCACTTCTATCGGACAGAGTGCTTATTGCTCGAGAACTGTCATAGCGTGGATAGACTAATGGCTCTTTTGCTGTTTTATCTGGAAAGGTGGACTTATAGGTACTTTTCAATTTACTTTGTTATTTAAGTGTAAATTTTGTGATTTAGCGCGGTGGTTGTGGGTTCTCGCCCTTGGAGTATCGTCTATATTTGTATTAGAAAATAGTCGTCTGCCAAATTATTTATAGTAGAGTGCATATTAGTATTATTTTTTACTCAATTTTTTTGGGGGTATTGGGTAGACATAGGGAAACTTGTCTTAAGACACTCACAAGTTGAGATTTTTATTTCCAAACATCATTTCAAAGCTTTTTATTTAAAAGAATTAAATAAATACTTATGTTATTAACGATAATTGTACTCCAGGGTAGGTATATTATAATAAAAGCTTATTAGAAACTACTATAAGTGCCTGCAAACATATAACAGTTACATACCTAAACGTAGAACAAGAAAGCAAATCAATTTATTAAAGAAATAATCGTATAGTCGAAACGGGCGAAACCGCAGGCAGTACACTATTTTAATCGGAAACATCTAATACTATAGCTTTTAGTTATTTTTTGTAACAATAGATTACCACTGCCTTTCTAGTGCCTACTTTGTATATTATTATATTATTATTAGAATAAATTGTTTTTAATATTAAACGACTTTTAATAAAACAGCCTAGTAAATAAATATTTTTGTTCAACAAAAACTTATTTTACTGGTGAAGTCTAGTCTAGTCTTATCTGATGGTCTAATTGCTATTTCAAACGACAATTGTGTTTAGTAGTCATTGAAGTTAAAACAAATAGAAGGCAATAGGATAACACAAACTCTTCTCTAGTTGCAAATGGTAAGGCTTTAAGTAATTTTGTTTTAAAAATATTTAGATATTTTTTTTTAGCAGTAGGCAGAGGGAACCTCGTCTTAAGACATTCCGTTGTCTGTCGAATTTTGGATGCATTACCAGGTGACTGGCGGCACTCAACTCCGCGATTTATTTATATGGTGAAAATACTAATTTATTTATTTCATTAAACAAACTGAACTTGTGAATTAGTGCACAGATTAAAGAAATCTGTAAGCTATATTTAACATATTTTATTACAAAGAAATATAAATATCCTACAGCTGTACCTTCAAACGACAATAACAGAACAATTTATATGGAATTCTATATACCATACAAAAAACCGAGTAGGTACACCGTAAAAATGCAAATTTCAAATAATAAAAAAAGAAGCTGTGCATATTTTACGACAGGATATTAATCCCTTTGGAAATGTAACAGGCTCGCCTTGATTGTCCTTTGTATAAAATATTAACCTAATAGGGTTCATAGCGCCCAAACGCCGAGATCTTTTAAAGGTTTTAATATTGTATAACTTGAATATTATAGTGTGTTAGCCTGCTCTAAATAAAGTGTATGTATGTATATATAAAATATTCTACAAAAAACTATGTTGAGTGTGTCGTAGTGTACACGCATGAGATTGTAAACGCGACGGTCGTGCGTTCGATTCCAAATTTCCTCGCTCTAGTACTGAGCTGATGTTGAGTTCCGCCTCTCAATTCACAATGCCTCAAAAATTCGGTGGAAGGCGGGCTACGGAAGTGTCTTAATGGAAGCGAAGTAAGTTATGCGAAATGTGTTAAGCGAAGCGAAATGGTGTTAACAAAGTATATATATATATATATATATATACTAGCGGACCCGTCCGGTTTCGCCCGCTCGAACTATACGAATATTTATTAAATATATTTATGAAATTATTTTCAGTAGGATTAGTACGCCTAACAAATATAAGGCTAAATAATCAAAAGAAGCCAATTAAGAATAAATAAGTAGAGAAAATCTTATTATTAGAAAAAAAAATAGAATATCTAAGAAATTGAAATGAATAAGCAAAATAAGTAAAAGTAACGAAAGGAAATTCTGAATATTAGAAAAAATACCTAACTTATTAAAATGAACAAAAATAATAAGTAAACGTTACTAAAGAAAAATGTTACTAAAAAAAAACTAAACAAAACCAGCTATGTTATCAATATAAAATAAATATTTAAAAGTATTAAAATTTTATATAACACGAAATATAATATAAACTATAATAAAACACAAAAAAATAAATAATGCTACGATACGAAGACATATATATGCTGTCGTCGACTTTCCTATACATTTTTAAAGGATTACAATACGTTCGTTACAATATATGATTTTGGCGTAACTTTAAACATTTACGCAGCGCATGACCGTTGTACTCCCGTATTTTAAAATTTTGATATCTTCTAAAATATCAATTTCTGTGATATGCTGTAAACGCCATAGTTTTGCAATTATCCCTTCTTTATTTTTAAACACAAAATGGTTACTGTGTAATGTAATTCTAAGAGCCGCCCTCCTGGCCTTACGAAATCTCAATTATTTATTAGAATGTTATACAGTAAAATATAATCTAGAAATGCTAAAAGTGACTGTTATATTCATTTCCATAAGGATCAATATCAAATTATAGAAAATACATACAACAAAAACCCGATAAATATAAAGTAAATTAATTAAAATGGTTACTTTTGCTCAACCTTCAGCGATAAACATATACCATCGCGGACTTTTTTAAACATTATTTAAAGGACAATATTTTTATAAAATATTGTTTTTATTTATCTCATAAGGTGGAGTCAGCGCACGCCATGTATGTGTTCAGGAAGCTCATTTTGGGTGACGTTTTCTGAAAACAACAATCGACCGTTGCTTAGCAACGGTCGATTGTTGTTAACATGGCAGAATAAATTGTCTGTCAAATTAAAAAGTATTTTAATATCTTAGTATATATCGGCAATATTACAAATATGAGAAAAGTAAGCTATGTTCATCCGAAGACCCTCAAGTGTCTCTATATGAGTATTTTATCACAATTGAATTAGCGGTTTGGCCCTGATTGCGTAAAAGACAGACAGACAGACAGACAGTTACTTTCGAATTTATAATATAGGTATGGATATATCTGTGTATTTCAGAAAAAATGACCCTGTGACGAATAAGAAATATTATTTTGGCATATCATAAAATTGCTTATATTTACTCTAATATTAAAGAGTATATTATTAACTACCTAAATATACTATTGAAATTGAAATTACACCATAAATATAAAAAATATTCACGTTTTCTTTCAACATATGGCGAAAAGTATTCCTTTACGTCACAGACTATGATCTACCAAAACTAACAAAAACAGGTATTAAAACAAAATCGACGAAATAATTAGCGAAATAAATTCTTGTTCGTCACTTCTTGGACAATTCACAGTAGAAAAGTATTCATTGCTGATTAAAAGTATTACAAAACAAAAAAAAAATCAACGTGAGCAATTCTTGGCAATAACAAAATATTAATAATCACAAAATAAATACTATAAAATGTTTAGATTTAGAGATATTAAAAAACAAAATTTTGTGCAATTTTGTATGTTGGACAGTGATTCTGTATGTTTGTGATGAAAAGGAAAATTTAAGCAATATCCACACTGTCAGTTTGAAAGTAAAATCACAAAGAATAAAGTGTTTTTTTACATCTTTACCTTGTCCACTTACATCACCCTCTTCACATATGTTCTCCAGGGGGGACCCCCTGTGTTTTAGTAGGTCAACTGAGGTTTTTGTCTACCTGTCTTACCGCCCCATGCTGCTGCTGCTGCTGAACTGCTGCTCTCCCTTTCTCAATTTTTTTGCCATTCTTTCATCACTTGATCTCTCGACGTGCTCGGTTTGGGCACGGTAATATACTACTTTGTTTGATATGCGAATTCGGTCAGAAAATGGCTGGGCACGACAGGCACATAGAACTAAGAGATCACATTTCTACAGTATTTACCTTTCTTTTATTCTTCTTCTGTAATATCCACGTTTTAGAACCCTATACAGCGTCGATAACGGAACTGCAATATGTGGAGCTATGCTGACGTTTCGCCATCATCAATGCAGCTAAGGCTTTATATCTCATGTCACTGTTTACACGCCTTGGAGACCTGTCCAAATACAGATAGAACAACCAACATGACATAATGCAGCCTTGTTTAACTCTCGATTTGATGTCAAACCAAGGCGACATGCCAGATCGTGCACCCACACAGAATGAGTGAACTCTTTAAAGAGACTTTATAGCTTGGAGCAAGAGGCCACTCGGCCTCGTACCGGGATAGTATCTCGCATAATTTAATTCTCACATATAGAGTCTCACATATACAGTAAAATGCATTATTAAGTCAACGATACCACAAAAAACTGTTTACGTTACAGCCAACATTGGGTCTTTGTTCAATCTTTTCACTCCGCACGCGGAGTGAAAAGATTGGATCCATACACTTTTTCAATCCTAAAGTTTAATTGGGCCTCCAACTATAGCCTATCGGCTCTTTCTTGCATTCTTCTCCTGAATATTTTGGCAAACTAATGAAACGATGGTGCGTATTATGCCCTATAGCTTGCACGTTGATTGTCTGTGTGTCACTCTCCATTCGTCTGGTATCCTAAATTTGATTTCCAGCATAAATTGCGCAGATACCATTACAAATCCAAATCACGTGATATTTGGCCGTGAATATTTGACCATCCCTGCAGTAACTCCATCTGCTTTCGCTGATGTACCATATTTCAGACTACGTATGTGACTCTTAATTTGGTGGCATGTCAACTTTACCATCGGCTACATCAAGGCTTAGCGTTTCATTGTTACTCAATGCAGAGGCCTCATTACTTTAGATACATAAATCACAAAATAGAATGAATTCTATAAACCTTTCCTATCGTTGTGTGTTAACATGTCTTACATGTGGCAGTTCTGTCAATATTTCAACGTCTTTGGAATAAAATGGGGCGCCCTTTCATCCTACAGGTTAACCAACTACCTTGGAAGTCACTAGCTTTTTGCCTAGTGATTTCATTTTAAAACAGAATCAACTTGTTGTGTGTACTAATATTGTAAGAGGCGACTAAAGTACGTGTGGAAGTTGCATCGTTTTATTGGAAAATTTGTGGGCAGACTCGACCAGATTATTGCAAATTTCGGTATTTAAAACCGGATTTAAGTATTAGATTTTTCTCACAATATTTCACATTACGTAATGTCGGGCTCCAACGCTGTTTGTTTCGGAAAATTTACACAGTTAGTGTAATCCCAGACTCGTGGAAGATCGATTTAATTTATTCATTCCTGAAGGAAGGCGATGGGCCATGGCATGGCCAACTAACTGCAGGCTCAATCACTATATCGGCTTTGCTTTCTAAAATTATGCCCTATTGCTGCGCGAATTAATTTTAAAATATATAAATTATACTCTTGATCTCTCCGTAACTTCTAGGTAAATAAAATATTTCCTTGTGCACTAAGCTTTACCATTCCTATTAGTCACAGCTTTGTTCCGGTAATACGTCACGTAACGCACAGGAAGTGACGTTTTCATCCCAAACAACTTTTCAAGATAAAAATAACTCGCATTTAATAAAATTATCTTGTTTTTAGCTGTAGTAATTTAATATAGGTAAAATTTTTGTTGAATTACTACGTGATAAAGAAAAGAAAACGAATTAATTTATCTTCAAAACATCGTCACTACCCGGAAAACTTTTTCTGCACCCCGAAGACAGAAATTTCCTTCACAATTTTGGCGAAACTAACTTTAGTATAATAAAGGCAATATAACAAATACGATTACAGTGGTGCCAGGAAGACAGAAAAAATACAAATTAGTAGATTTTACTTGTGTAAGTTATCAAATTCATCAAATTAACCGTGACTAATCAGGATTTTCCGGTACTATAGTTTTTGTAGGACAAGATTAAAATATTGATATTATTTAAAATTACTGTAAATTTATCACATAAGAACTGAAAAAACACTTTAAAAATATCTGTGAATATATTTAAACACTAAAACATATTCAAAGTCTAATATATTACAAGTGAGACGTATTTGAAATCGGCAAGAGCACCGTCGGACAGTCGAAATCTTTGCCTCGTATTTTGCTTTCTTTTAAATATAAAAATAGTTATTCGCTTTTTATGGTATTTTTTAATTTAAGTCAACATTACAACATTTTCTTTAACCATATAAAATCTCATTTCCACATGATCCATATAATAATACTTATTTAGAAAACGTATAAAAATTTGAACGTAGCGGGACTCGAACCCGCGCCTCCTGGAAACCGACCAGGCGCTCTGACCACTAAGCCATACGTTTTATCCAAGCTACGTCGAAATTTTTATACGCTTGT
>DWLH01000948.1:0-15295 GCA_018249795.1 Heliconius telesiphe telesiphe
TGTTTGATTTTCATTAAGAACTTCAGTCGGCCTAATATAATCTTCTTCTAATGATGATTCTGAGCTTTCAATTACGCTTGTCGGTATAAAATTTAAAGGCCTAGAAGGTACCGGCCGAACATTTTTTTTGATTGAAGTTATTGTAGTAGGTTGAGATATTTCAGGACGAGACAACGTTCTTGTAGGCTTAATAATTTGTATAATTTTAGAAGGTGGCTTGAACCTATTCGTAGCTGTTTTTTTATCATCACTATGTACTGGAAATGGCTTACGAGTTCGAATTTTACTTCCAATTGTTACTTTCAATCTATCTTTAATAATATTGTTCTGACTAGTCTTTGAAGATATGTTTACTCTTTCTATTGATTCGGCTTCTGCAGCTGAAATATTACCTAATCCTTTATCTATTGATAGCCTGGTTTTATTGAAATGTGTTGACACCGTTAATGTTTTTTGTGTGATAGGTTTTTCGTAACTAACATTCATTTCTTCACTCGATGTTTCATATTCGTTAGAGTTAGATATATTTTCAGATGAATTTTCTAATAAAATGTCAGAATCTAATGTTTCAGATGGTATCTTAGCATCTGGGAAATAAACTGATGATGGTAAGTCGTAAGCATTTGTTGGGAATTCTATGTTAGATGACACTAGCCAACTTGTAGAAACTGGAGTTGGGAAAATAACATTTGTAGTTGGTGTAGCATTTGAAATTTGCATAGACATATTATCTATTGATGCTATAACAGATGGAATATCTCTCGGAGGAGGTAGCAAATGCGAAGAGGGTTGATCACGATTTATATATGGTCTTTTTATTTTATTTACTATGTCATATGTTGGTCTATAAGTAGAAACATCATCTTTACTAATTGGCTTTCGAGGCGGTCGTTGTGTAGTTTGCTTAGACTGTAAAGTTCTTGGAGGCAATGTTCTGTAAGGCGGTGATGTTCTAATAGGTAAAATGGGTCTGGAAGTTGCAGGCACTCTTGATGTATATTTTGGAGGTGATGTTCTTGGAGGAGGTGGACTCATTCCCATTATTTCTTGCATAGTTGATAATTTGAATTTGTAATTATCATCTATAATGGGAGGAGGTGGTGACAAATCTATAATTTCACTTGATGAAATATTTAATTCTATATCATCTCTTATTGTAAATACAGGCATGGTGGTTTTTTCATTCACTTCTATAAGCAAAGGTTTTTTATCTTGAATATGGATTGTTGATGTAATAATATTAGAGCCGTTTCCAAGTTTAGTACTATTTTTAAAGTTAGAGCTAAATGGTTTTTGATGTTTGTTGTAGTTGGGTTCGATATCTTTTAACTCTGAAGGTCTTCTTGTAGCAATAGGACGGCTGGTCGATGAAGTGTACATTTCTTCACCAATATTTAGATCCATACTATCTTCATACGATATATTAGTATCATTTTCCATTAACTGATTTATTTGCCAGTGTGGTTGTTGCAATTGATGATCCAAAGGCAGATTCGTATTAGGAGTAAAGGGCCTTGGTTTCGTATAAATATTCTGGTCATAAATAGGCTTCATATTATTAGAATGAAAAGAAGTTCTATTTTGAGTTGCAAATGGTTTTTCTGTTTGGCTTCCAGAACTATACTTCACTAGCTGAAGATCTTGATGTTTCTTATACATATTTGCAGTAATATTAGGAAAAGAATTTTTACTTATATTTTGTATTTTTATAGATGACGTGATGATTGGAACTTTCATTGATTCTGAACTTACTTCACTATCAAATTCAGTATCTTCAGATCCATCTTCGCCATCGAAAATTTCATCAGCTGTTTCGTAAATTGTTTTGATTGGCGCCAAATAACTAGAATTAATTGAAATTTTCTCATAGCTATTTGCTTTCGTTGGTATATCATAAACTTTTTGACCATTATTTAAAATTGATGGAATATAGTTTTGTTTTACATTGATAGATGATATATCTGAGTTTTGAATTTCACTTCCCTTTGAAAAAGGCTTACCTACATTAAAATGATTTATCGGTCGCTTCTGATTTTGATCCCAAAATTCTGTTGGAGGTTTACCTACAGTTGCAATTTTTTCGCCGAATTTTGGTAAGTTATCGCTATTTGTATCATATTTAAGTGGTATTATCTTACGAGTCGTAACTTCAACTTTAATATTTTTCAAATTTTCTTCGTTAAGAACACTAGTATACCATCCATGAGAGTTAGTTGAAATATTTGGAATAAATTGGGATGGTCGTTCGTCTACTTTAGGTTTTATATTCATGTTAGGAATGCTGAATGGATATGATGGCTTTGAATTCTGTTGTTTGTTGAAATCCTCATGAATTATAGGGAAATTGGCATGACTGTTTAGAATTTGCGAATGAAAATCGTTTTTGTTTGTCAATTTATTTGTAATAATATTTTTTTGATTATGATCCAACTGATTCGCAACTATACTTGTTGTATTAGAGCTTCCCTCCGATATTTTATGTTTATAACTGTCAATGTATGAAAGTGACTCATGTCCTTCGTCATCATGTATAAGTGAGGGATGCCTTTTACCATGCAATGCCACATTTTCATATTTTGCAGGATCATCCTCTACCCTAATCGCAAAATTTGTACCTATAGGAATGTCTGCATTTATCTGTCCATTAAGTGAAGTAGTTGTGATCGGTACTGATATACTTGAACCAACAATGTGTCCTGTAGCACTATCACCAGCTACATTAGTAGCCGTATTTAATGTAACCGTATAGGTATTTTCTCGGTTATTTGTTGGAAGGTTTGACTTATTATCTGTTTTATAAGATACTAGTGTATTACTTGTTTTCTTAAATTGATTACTTGGATTTAAAGGTAAATTAGATTGGGACCCTTCAATGATTGTTGGTGGTGGCATATTAATTGTATACGTTGGTGTTGGATAATTATTTGGCATCTGCGATGCAAAATATATTTCCGATGTTACTTTTGGAGGAAGTTGATTTGATACAGGATGTTGAATATTTATAAATACATTACTGTCTACTGCCGGTTTAGTATGGGCAATTGTTCGTTGGGGATATTTATTCTTATCATGTGGAGTATTTTGATTATGTTGAGGTGGCGGCGGTGGAACTGCTAGATAGTTTTCATATTCCTTATCAATATTTCCTTTTCCTTCTTTAATATTACTGCTTATCTTTTTCTCTCTTAAATATTTTTCATATTCTTTGTAGATTTCAGGATTATAGGCAGTTATTTGTGGACCCACCCGAACATATGTTTCTTGAATACTTGTAGGTGGTAGTATATTCGTAAAATCTCCTGGATGCTTATTGTCACTCCATTTTACTTTAGGGTTATTATGTCCATTGGATTCTTTATAAGAAAAGGAATTTTTTGTTTGGCTAGTAGTACTCATTGTTGATTGCAACAAAAATTGATTTTTATTTGGAACCACATTGTGAACATTCGTCATCTGTGGTGCATCTATACTAAAACTACCAAAATAGCCAGGTTCCGGATATGGTAAAGGATCATCTATATAATCTCCAGTTTTATGTGGTTCAGAAGAACCAGCAAATACCAGTGCTGTGGAACTACCATGTGGAATCAATACATTGGCAACTCTAGATGGTTGTATATCAACTAAAAGTGGCTTATTAAGAGTATCAGAATATTCACCATCTGTGGTTATTTTAGTGCTAACAATCTCTGATGAACTTGGGCTATTGTCGGGAATATCTTGATCTTTACTCTGATCATGTCTGTAAATTAATTGAGCTTCTTTCAGAACCGGCAATTTGGATAACGGTGGTATATAATCGAAGAATACTGGTCTACCATGATTTATTAATATAGGTGTGTTAGCTTTTCTAACCCCAGACTGCTTATTATATTCATGTTGAACATTTGTATTAGGTGGCAACCGAGAAGACCCTGGATGTTGATTGAAGTTGTCAGTTGAGTGATGAGTGTAACTTCCTTGTGGTCGTACATTTTTATTCAATTTAGGTTTACTTTTAGGCATGTCAGGTGGCCGTAAGTCAAATGAATCATCTACTATAGGCTTATCATTTAGAGGTTTTTCCTTAGTTATATAAAGTTCATTATTGGCAACGACATTATCTATAAGTGGCGGATGAACGTTATTTTGTAATTTTATACCACTAGCGACTAAAGTCAATGGTCCTCCTACGGCTGGTTTTCCAACAATAACATCAGAATTAGTAGTAATTATTTCCCCTGGACTTATTGGTATACCACCATTTACTAGGGGACTTTCGTGAACTATCTTTGGTCTGATAAGATGAGATATAGGGTTCTTATGTTCTGCTGCCCAAGCAAAATTTTGATGTAAAGTTACGTTTGTAAGGCCAATTTGAGATTCAGAGGCTTCCATTTCATCTACAGGTATGTATATTGGAAAACTACCTAATTTAGACTCAATATTATTATCAACTCTTTTATTTGCATTATAGGAGGTTACTTTAATTGAGGGATTAATGGTACTTGATGAAAGTGCAGTTTTATTTATTTCTTGGCGTTTCATAAATCCACCTGTCATTTTTTCAATAACTGGAGCTAGTTGCGAAAGTCCTTTTATTCCCAATGAACCTAATTTTATTAGTTCAGCAACAACAAATTTATTTTTGTTTATTTTTTGTGGTTTATCTGGCTTTATTTTTTCCGACGTCTTGTTTGCTGGAGTTTTGTAAATTTTTGCAGGAATCGGTGCTTGTTCATTTGTAAGTAGGTCACTATTTTCTACAGAATTTGAAACTTTCTCATCAGAGAAATCATTTACCTGTGTATATTTTTCTACAATTCTGTCCGTAGGTGGTGGAGGTTGAGAGCTACTTTCATATTCATAAGGATGATATAGTGTAGACTCGATGATATTTTTATGAGTTGTCTTTGTATTTGTTCCAATGAATTTGCTACTTTTTGAATTATACTTTTCAGAACTTGGAATAGAAGATTGTTTGTTATTTGTGTATTTAGTTTTCAACATTTCCGTTTGTGTATGACTGCAAGAACAAGATGTAGTACAAGATGCATGATTGATTTCTGATGGTTGTATAATATCAAAATTTTCTTGTTCACTATCAATCCTTTTATCAATTTTTGGAATGTTATTAAAAAATATATTCGAAGCCACTGAAGGTTGTATGGTTTTTACTTCCATATATTTTGTCTGAAATTAAAAATAATTCTCACTTAGTTAGATATTATATTATTGAAATTAAATTTATTCTTTTTAATGACTTAAATATATATTTGTCATCGGGACAATAATTAATTGAGATGTTAATTAATAATTATGTTAGAAATCCGAAGTCTATATGTAGGTAGTTAAGTTTTGGAAAATACGTTAATACCTATAAAATTAACAATTAGTCTGTGGGTAAGAGGTATATATTGTAGGGCCTTGGAACCCAGGGCTATAAGGGTTCATCTTTAAAAGTGGGTCCAAACGAGTAACTCTTACTTTAGTAGGTTTCAAATCAGCTATGACATCAGTGGCATATAGATTCGTAAGTGACTCTGTTGTAACCACCGAAACTATAGTTTCAAATGTTGAAATAGCGCTTCTTTTATTTTGAACTACTGTGGTAAGGTAAGTGTATGTAGTCATACATGTCTTGATAATGTAATTGTGCTGCATCAGCTGATGCAAGGGAAATAACGCATTCATATGTTGCTGGTGTATAATTGTAGCGGTTGCTGATGACAATAACGACTTATTCGGTGGTGTCGAACTTACACGAATGTTGAAACTTTTCGATGAAGGTAAAGACATAACTTTAAGTTTTCTCTGAAGAAGAAGAAAGATACGAGAGTAAAAAATGCATTAATAAAACTAATTTAGTTTGCTAAATATTTTAAAGGATTTCTTATTATAAATATTTATATAAAATGCAAGAAATAGGCCAATATTTACTTATTGTTTCTAATTATAAAATGTTTTGATATATCCTATCAACATATCGTATTATATAAATTATATTACCTTTTCTTGTTTTCCATCCGAACTTTTATCCCTTACTAGAACTTCAACACCATTTGACATGACACGTGTAGCCAAATTTTTTAGTTTTCTTTGATCATCATTTCCATGCTCTACATCAATATCTCTTCCTGGTCTCCATGGTGTATTATCGTATACTATTGCATTTGTATTAAAAGCTGAAAATTTTAAGTAATATTTACACAAAATTCAATGTCGACTATATACAACTTTTTAAATAACGTTAGCTTATTCCTATAGAAATAAAAATTATCAAACGCTTATTTCTAATTTAATCATTACTAATTTACATATAAAATAGATAGAAATATAGAAAAGTAAAATAGAATGTTAATATTTTTATTTTAAATACTTTATTGAATAACAAGTATATATTTAATTAATTATGTGTACCAAAAATATACAATAATTGCATTCGTGCATCTACATATATTGAAAATAAAATATAGTGCAACTAATACTTATCCTAATTTATATAGATAATTTAATAATTTTGCATTAAACGACGCTTTATTATCATCATAATTATTATATATTTGTTGTAAAAAAACTTTATTAGTGTGTTAGTTTCATAAAAACAAATTTTCGAGAGCTAAACTATCCTTAATATTTACAAGCTTTTAGTAATGTTACTAATTCCCAGATCACTACTTTTTACAAAATTAGACGTTCAAAAAACCACAATTTTAACTGTAAATCACTATTAATATACAATTTGTGATTCAATAATCCAGTAATCAAAATCAAAAAGGAGCAATTTTAAGAACATCTAAATATACATTATAGTATTAATATATTATCAGATAACTGACTCACCTCCCTAGACGGTTGGTGACGCGGAATGTGGGATAGAACCATCCAATTGGATCTGAGATCTTCAAGGGAACTCCACTCAAGTCTCTCAGTCATGTTTAATTGTCGTACAAGTCAAATGTTATTTATTCATTGTTTTTATTTTGTATTTAAATTTAAATTTTGTATAAATATAAAAAAATCTTTATAATATTTTATATAACAATAGTTCATAATTATGTATTAAAATATTGCTCTTGATTATTTTTATAGTTTTTTACGGTAAAAGTCAAGGAAATCGACGATAAATAAAACAAAACATATTTTAATTACAATTTATTATTAACATTTTAAGTCGTAATTTGCAATTTACAAATGAAGCATGTCGAGTATTATAAAATATTTATATTAAGAGTTATATCTAAATTAATTGAGTAATTCTTAGGCAGTGATTAGATATATTCTTACCTAACATTACCTTTTGACGATACATTTTCATATAATATGGTAACACGTCTAGAACATTTTTTGGTGATCTTAAAGAATACCTATTAAAACATTGGAATTCCTATCTACAAAATCAAGTACAAAAATATTTGTATCTAACACTAAATGCTAAAACTATAAGGCACTATTCATAGTTAACTTACTATGATACAAAGTAAATAAATAACTAAATCATTACTTTACAGACCTAACCAGTTGTTCGGGCTCACGAGACATCATCAACGGAACTCTGTTTTGAATATCTAAGTGTGGTCGTTGATTCTAATTTGACAACAAAAGTTGGTGCAGCATTGTTATTCACGTGTTCACTTACTTTACCTACTATACTCTCTAAGCTTTGCGTTTCTGTTTGTGATGGGGTAGGAGTATTTGCTAAATACTTATCCATATCAGACATTATAGAATTTTCTAAAACATTGTCTCCTTGTGAACTTACAAGTTGGTCTATAGATGGCAAAATCGATGGCAATATCTTAATATCTTCATAATAGATGGCTTCTCGCTTTCGAACAACTTGAGTGTCATCAGAGATGACAGTTGATAGCACAGTACTAAACTCTCCAGGATGTTTACCTGATACATATAATGTCACTACACTTGTTAATTTAGGTGGAGTTGGTTTTTGCGCACGTTGTTTGCTTTTTCTCCGAGTAGGAGCCGGTGACGGAGGTGGAATATCTTCTCCACTATCTTGTATATCTTCTGCAAAGTCTTCATTACTGCTCAAATCTGATAATATGTTTGGTTTGGGACTGTTACTATATATGTCATTATTCAAGTTGTTATTAGGTACAAAATTATTTTGCAGTAAGCCAAGATCAGACGGAGCTAAGCCAAGTAATGGATTAGCTGTTTGTAGAGATAACGCCTGCTGCTGTTGTTGCTGTTGTTGTTGTTGTAAAAGTAGCGGCAGTAATAAAGAGTTGTACTGAGGAGAAGGAGCTAAAACTGTTGGGGTAGTAACCACTGTTTCGGTTATAAATTCAGTAGCAGTTATTACATTAGTTGTTGGATCAGATATTGTCGTTAATATCTTAATACCTCTAAAAGTGATAGGAAGAACTTTTTCTCTTGCATCAGTTACTGTTGTGACATAAGTTGTAGACCTAGTTTTGTACTCAGTCACCGGTGTTTGTACTACAGGTTGTTGAGGTAATAATGCCTGCCCTTGTAATGCTAGTAATGGATTTATACCAGGCTGTTGGTTTCCTAATAAAAGTTGTGATAAAAGTAAGTTAGCTAAAGGCACATTTGCATTAAGTTCAGGTGCTATAGTTTGCACCACGGGCTCGACATTGTAAACAGTACTGGGCAAAATATGTGAAAAAGATGTTTTGCGACCTCTTATTGTTGTTGGAGTAAAGATGATTGTGGTTGTAGGGGTTTCATGTAAAACATATTTAGTTATTTTTGTTGCACCATTTTCTGCCAATTCTGTAGACTCAGCTACAAGAACTAACTGATGAGCACCGATAGGACTAAGTGATGTCGATACTTGATTAAGTAATAAAGTTTCTGCGCTAGGTTTAGCTGTCAAAAGATTTTTATATTCAGTAATCTTCCCATTTACGACCGGTATTGTTACTTCAAATGGTATCTGATGTGTTATGGTAATTTTGCCATCATTTAAAATATTATCAAATTTATTATATCTCTCTCCACTTAAATTTTCAAAGGAATTTCTTTGTCTGCTAGAGGCCCTGCTAGTTGTCGTTCTTGATCTAGATCTGGAGCTTGTCGTCCTAGGACTAGATCTTGATGACTGTGTTGACTTACCACTAGTTAAGCGTGGCGCTTTAGGTCTTGATGAAAGCGTTGTAGTTCTCGAATTAGATCTCGTTTTTCCCTTTCTGTATGCTGGTGCCGAAGTAGTTGTTGTTCTACTGCTATCTCCTCTTACAATAAACGGTTGCCTGGATGAATGCTTTAGAGCTGATGCAGTTGTAGTTCTGCTACTTCCGGCACGTGAGTTATAGCGTCCAGATTTTTGTTTTGGAGTAACAGGTGTAGGAGGTTCTGTTTCAGGTACAGGTTCGGGTCTGCGAGTACTTACTGATTTGACTCCAGGTCTTCTAAAATTATTATATTTTCTGTTACCATAATCAACCTGACGCTTAACTCGCCTTTTAAATGCAAAAGGTCTTATCTGCACGGCGTTTTGGATTCTTTTTGTTGATGAAGCTATAGGGGAAGCCACTTGTTGTTCTTTTCTATCTGATGATTCATAATCATTATCTTCTTCGAATTCTTCTTCATCTAATAATTCCTCATCTTCTTCATTTTCTTCATTTTCTCTTAGTTCTTCTTCTGGCTCTGGTTCTGGTTGCTTAAAAAGATTTCTTCTAGGGAAAAGAGAATTTGTTGGTCTTTGTCTACGTAATGCAAGTAGAGGATTTGAGGTGGAACGCGTAGTTGATCGTCTTGTTGTCGTGGTTCTACCGCGCGTTGTTAAGCTTCGCCTTGAAGAAGGTGTTGTAGACCTTGGAGTTATCGCTGTACCTGGCTGTCTAACGACCGGTGGTCTTCTAAATCTAAGCAAAGGATTATTTGTAGTTTGCCTGATTTGGGATGCTTCAGTAAATTCATCTAGAGATTCAGTAGCATTTTCTTCTTGTTGAGTCGCATAAGTTTCAGATTCATTTAGATCTGCTGGAGGATAGCTTATTATACTTGATTGTCTACTTCCACGTAATCTAGATGAAGCTGTAGGACGTATCCTAGGAATTGCAGATCGACTTGCGTAATCTAAGCTATTGCTTCTGAGTGAACTCGATCTAAATCCTGTCCTCCTTGAAGTTGGGGAAATACTTCCTCCTCTAGAAAATCCTCCAGCACGTGAGGCAGGAATATTTGCTGATAAATTTATTGTTGGACTATTACGTCCGGGGAATCTCCTTCCAGCGCTCGCTGATCCAGCCACAGCAGCTTGTTTCCGATTACCGCTATAAGCACCTGTAGGTCTTACTGATTTTAACGTAGGAGTAGCAGTGATCGTTGGAGTAGAATCTGCTCGAGTGATTGTGGTAGCACTGTTTGGCGTACCTACACGCTTAGGACTAAATGTTGGTCTATTCCTTGAAGCAAATGGAATAATAACAGGAGTGAATGAAGGCTTTTTAGTTGTAAATGTCAACCGACTTTTCTTTTTAGCATTAGATTCATCTTCTTCGTCTTCTTCTGTTTCAAATTGTGATTCAGTTGCTATTTCTGATTCAGCAAGTGAACTTTCTATTACTTCAGGAGTAGGGCTAATAATAGACTCTTCCGTGGTCGTTGTAGATAGTGCAATACTTGAAGAAGATGGCTCTTCAACTAAGGTCTTATTATCACTTGTAATTATTGTTGAATCACCAGATATGACAGCAACTTGAGAAAACAGAATTTTCTTTTCTGCATTTGCTTTAGGTGTACTATTTTCTAGAGGTTTAACTTCTGCAAATAGATTATCAATATATGTTCCTTGTAATATGGTTTGGGATATACTTGACAATTCAGGTAATTTCGTAGCTTGTATTTCTTCCTTTATTTTAGTAGGAATGACGTGAGGCTTTTCATCTTGAATTAAATTTTTATCTACGGCGCCACTTGGTACTTTTCTACCTAACTGATTATCTTCAACTACTTTCGTATTATCAACGATATTAGTGACAGTTTCTAGGCTGCTTCTTATTTGAGATGTATTACCGGCATAAAATGTTGTAAAGTAAGTGTATGTTGTATAAAATGTAGCTTTTCCGTCATCTTGTTCAAGGTTGTCATTTACTAAAGAAGGCTTTAGTGCTACTTCTAAGTCTTTAGGCGGTAGTACACTTACAATATCTATGGGTGTAGTATCTATAGGACTTATAGTGGGTATTGATTGAACTGAAGGTGTAACAACATTAGAAACGATCTCCTCACGACTTGTTATTGTTGTCGATTTATCCTTATATAAAGTAGTCCAATAAGTGAAAGTTGTATAATAAGTTATCGGTAGATTATTTTCCTCTTCGGGTTCTGTTTTCGGAGTAATTGTTTCTGTAACAACATTTGTTATTGTTTCAAGGCGACTTTTTACTTTACTAGAATCTTTTCCTATGTACATCGTAGTAAAGTAAGTAAATGTTGTGTAACTAGTTTGTAGTAGTAGTGTAGGTGATGGAAGAATTTCATCAATATTACTTTCAGAGCTTATTTGGTCATCAAGTACATTATTGTTGTCTAAAAATTTTGTTTCACCTTTGGAAGAAGAAGATTTAACGTCCGTGACATATGAGTTTTCAGATATAAATGGGTTGGATTCTACGCTAAACAACATATCTACTTCAATAGGAGACGGCTGTGGATTCTCAATGTCCTTATTTTCTGATACTTGTTTTTCTTCCATTGTGACGCTACTTTCGAATGATGAATTTTCAATAGTACTATCTTGGGACATTCCTTTGATTTGCATACAATTTCTAAAATCAAATTGTGCCCTTGTATTTTCATTGGGTAGTTGGTTAGTTTTTGTAGGCTTTAACTCATCAGGACCAACATAATTAGTATACACTTCACTCCTGCTACAAACATTTGCATCAGAACCTACATAAATTGTAGTAAAAAATGTATATGTAGTGTAGTAAGTTTTAACAGAATCAGGTTTGATGCTAGAAACTAAGTCATCGTCTAGTAATGGAGTTGGGGTTTGTGAACTATAAGATCGATTAATTTCAACCGATTCAATAACATCTTTATTTTTAACTAAATCAATGATACTATTTATTGCAAATGATTCGGTAGGCTGAACATCAGCCACACTGGTTGGAGTAATATCATCGTCAAATGCGCCAAGTAATGATGGATCAATTTTAGATAAGTCCACAGTAGAAATTATTATATTTGTGACTACTGATTTATGACTTTCAATACTGGAAGTATGATCTCCAAAGAATGTGGTAAAATATGTATAGGTTGTATACAGCGTTTTATATATAAGATCTATTTCATTTTCAGAAACATCGTCATTAATTATGTTAAGATTTTCAGTTGGTGTGTGTTCTGTACTAACAGAAACTTCAATGTGACTTTGACTTGTTGAAATTCGTTCTGTAGTTGATGTTTTATCATTTACAACGTTTATATCCTGCGAATTTGCAGATTTATCATCTTGAGTAAAGATTGATTCCTCTTCCTCAATTAAAGTTTGAATTTCTTTTTCCATTGGAGTAGTCTTTTTTGGGCTTTCAGTATGAATTTCTAGTTCTTCTGAAGTATTCACGTAACTTGTTTCAATTAGGTCTGGAGCTTCAATATTACTTATTTCGGTATTTTCTACGTCACCGCTTACCACAGACGTCGGCGCAATATGTTCATTTGTTTTACAAACATAATTTGTTATATAGCCCACATTACTCTCAACAATAACATCTGACTTAACAGATGTTGTAGTTTCGGTACTCTCTAATGGAATAAAATAAGTAGTTAGGTATGTTAAAGTCTTATAAGCAGTAGTCATAGTGGATTGTGTCTCTAGACCATCAGTACAATAGATTTCTTCGTGCTTATCATATTTATTTTCTGTTGTTGTTTCAATTTCATAAGATTCATCACTATGCCCACTTTCAGTAGTAGTTTGTACTTCATCATCTACTTCTTGCGTACTATTTTCATCTTCTATATCTTCTTCTATTTCATCTTCTTCTGCTTTTTCTGTTACTTCAGCAGCTGTATTATCTGTCTCTTCTTCGGAGTTTGTAAATATATTAACGTTATTGCTTTCTGTTACTACAGATTCTTTTGACTCTTCAGTAATAGTTGCAGATGGCATTAATAAATTTAGAGGATCAGTTGCCTTAGAGTTATAATCATTTATAGGTAAGATTTCTAAATCTTCTGTAGTTCTAGTGCTTTCTGTTGTTGTAAAAGCTGGTTCTGATGGTTGTATTACATCTAGATTAAGATCGAATCCATTATTGTATTGCACACTTATAGCGTCAGGCGTCTTGTTATCGATTTCATACATTACCTTTTTAAGGTCTTCTTCGTCGTTATAATAAGTTTTTTCAGAACTGTGATCATCATTGCTTAAAGGCGGTATTTTTGTAACTGCATTAGCCTCATGAGCCTTAAAAGTTGAAGTTGCAACTGGAATATCTGCTGATAAAAAGGTTATTTTAGTAGCTAACGTATCTACTGGTTTAGCAGATGGGAAAACATTAACTTCATCAGGATTTGGGGGCCTGATGGTTTCAGTATTAGGTGTAAAAATAATAACAGTGTCACCAACAACTGTCGTAAAATCAGCAAATCCTGCATATGTAAATGTCTTTTTTGGACGAGGTTCGCCTTTTTGCCCGAACAACTTCTTGGGTAACTTAGTTTGTGGTAAAGATTGCTTAGACGAACGTGATTCGACATTATCAATATAATAAAATATTGGTGAAAACTCGTTCTTAATAGTAAAAGTAGGTAAATCATATGTAGGCTTAACTTTAACAATATCAGATTCTATGGGGATATCTTGTTGTACTTGTAGTTCGCTTTTAATGGGTTCAAAAATTGGTTCATATGCTTTACTTTGACGATGAAAAATATTTATATCTTCTAATAAAGAAGGTTGCACGTATTCTATCTTCTTCTCATTTTCTATATTTGGGCCATCAAGATAGTTATACACCTCAAACTTAGGTTCTTCATTATAAGGTGCAACTTTACGCGCTATCGGTTCTTCAAATATTTGATTAATAGCTTGATCAGAATGGCTTGGAGGATTCCAGTATTTAAAACTTTCTTGCGCTGGCTTACTAGCATAAACAATCTCCATTTTGCTACTTGGTGCTAAGTAATCGGTATTTTTAAGCACAAATTTATCTGGATCAATAATACCTAAGTCCTGTTTGACATTCCACTGGCCATCAAAAGCTGAATGAACACGTGTTGGCTGAACGACATACGGCTCCTCGACATTGGAAGGCTTATTATAAAGAACAAGAGACGATTTAGTAAGAAGTTGTGCATAAATACGACCATTATCTAAAGTAGTTCCAAGAATTTGGGTAGCAAACTCAGTTGTAACACCGTCCTGGATGAATGTTCTTGCAGTTGAAGTAAGAAGACCGATTAAAGGCTTGATACTGTGATATCGTCCAACTTTCGTGTTATATTCGTTTCGTTTTTGGTCGTTAACGAGCAACACTGTCAAGTCTAGTAGATCAGTCAAGAAGTCGAAGTTCCGTCAAGTCGTGGAAGGGATATCGTGGAGGTGCATTATATTTTACAAGGTCCATTTGAGTTCGGAGTTGACCACGACCCGGGGATTAGATTTGAAAGAGAAAGAAAAACATACAATTAATAACGCAATATAGATAGAATAGAATATTATAAACATATACTTAATCCAATTGCCATTAAATATATATATATATATATATATAATTATATATATTAATTGGAGTATGTATATCATATTATATGCTTAGAAAAACAGCGGAAACTTGCAAATTGGTTAGCACTAAATTTTGTACAACTTTTATAATATTACATAAAAGCTGATGATTTGATAAATCTAATTATAACTACTAAAATTAAATATAAACTAAACGAGGCAAATGTTTCATTAAACAAACTCCGTAACGTAACAGATACTCCAAATCATCAACTGTTTAGGCATTAAGATATCTAATTATAACAACAATAAAAAATTATAGAAAAGGAAGTTTAGAACCAATATGTTGAAAATTGAAACATTATATTACTTATTATAAAATATGGAAAATAAAAATAAATAAATAACATATAGAGTAATAAATAAATAGAAGAAATAAATAATATTGAATGCAAGCCATTTTTTACAAAATTAGATTATTGTTACATTTTTTGATTACTCACCCCTGTTTTCGGGAACTCCCTCTCTCTTTATTCTTGACGCGTCTATGGATTCATTTTCAACTATTTCTGAAACAAAAATAAGGGTTTATATGATTTAATTTACCTTATGTTGAGTTACGGCACTCAATTCGCAACATTCGAA
>DWLH01000949.1:0-15292 GCA_018249795.1 Heliconius telesiphe telesiphe
TTATCTAAGTGTATTTGTTATGTTTATATAAGTGTATAAAAACCGGCTAAGCGCGAGCCGGACTCGCCCACCGAGGGTTCTGTACCAATTTCAGGATTGTGATTTGGAATACCTTATAGGTTTTAATAATAAGCTTCAGGGCATATACACTTATTTTGTTTGAAATTAACTACAAATATAAGTTTATAATTATTTTTTCTATAAAATATCTATAAATGTTTACTTTTCGGATTTATTTCTTTATTTGTATTGTGAGATCTTACTCCGTTCTAATTTTCATAAATGTAGATTTACGGGAACAAAATGAAGCAAAAACGATACATAAATGCTCATATCTTTTGAATGCGTTGTATTAGAGGCTTAATTTCTTGCTTAATGGTCTTGACAGACGGACAACAAAGTGATTCTATAAGGGTTCCATTTTTTTCTTTGGAGATACAGAACCCTAAAAATGGATTATTTTAGTTCAGTTATTTATATTGTTATGTGTTAAATAAATCGTAATTTAAGTGTTTTGGGAATTGATTTAATTTTGCTTGCAAAAATTGTCGTAGTTAATAAAACAATGTAGGTTATTTTAGACCTGTCTAGGTAAACCGGAACTGTGCGAAAACTGCAAACGTAGTTTTCTCCACATTAATTACGATTTCGCAAAAACTCCGGACTAAAACATAGATTGTATGATGCTCCACAAATATCTATTTATCATTGAGAAATTGCAAGCACTACGTGGCTGCTTGAGAAAGTCTTTATTTACATTAGAGAATCCTAAATCTCGATCTATTTTATAATCATACAGTCTGGAATTTTTTCTGTCATCATACAAATAATTAATTATAAACATACAAAGCATTGAAAACTAAAGCTCTAGCCAATTCAATAAAATAGTTGTATAAAATAAATCTATTAGGAAGTAAAATACTTTAACATGATATAACTTTTTTACTGTATCAAAATAGCCTTTATGTCCACAAGCCCCTCTATCTGTCAGTGTTAGTCCCATAATAATCGGTTCAGTTGGTCCGGAGATTAGGCCTGATAAAAAGAAAGACAGATATAAAAATTTGAAAATTGATTATTTGTGTTGTGGTATCGTGTAAATAACTATATGTACTTGAAAAAACACTGTTGATATCACGGACAGACTCTTTAATTTTAATTATATTTATGGAGGTATAGATATAGGTAAACAGTAATTTAAATTTCTTTCTGCTATTCGCTATATCCAATATCCTGCATATAGCAGAGTATGCAGAGGGAATCTAGTGATAAGACACTGCTTTCTCCACTTTCCGCCCAATTTTCAAAGCATCATGTATTAAATTGCAGAACTCAACGCCACTCTTTGCTTTATGACCAAAACGAAGAAATGAAAATATTAATGATTTGTGATGAATTTCCCCTAATGGGAACAAAAAACTATCGTACTTAAATTTACACGCTTGTGCCACTGCGCCACGACAACCTCATTAAGTAATATAAAAAAATGTGTTTAAAGAAAAATATTTAGCTATACTGTATATCGGTAAGTACATGTGCACGGCAAGCGAAGTTTTTCCCGCGAAAACTCTGATCCCGATCCTAAATCTTGAAATATCGGTGTTCTTTATCATCATACGATCTTCAGTTTTTTCTATCATACAAATTGAAAGTATAAAACAACCGTTATAGCAATTAGTAAGCAATTAGCAAGTAGGTACTTAGTTCGATAAATTTGTCAAACTAAGTACTTTAAATTAATGTTATGTATTTATTTATAAACCGATTGTAATAAAACAATCCCTATATGTTAAGGGAAGCATGCCAAAATCCAATAGTGAAAACTTCATTTAAATCGATTAAGCCGATTCTGAGATTAGCGTGAACAAACGCACCGACAAGCAGACAAACAAACAAACAGAAAAACAGTTGAACAGACGAACAGACAATTGTTTGTCTGTCTATTTGTTCGTCTGCTCTCTAATCATGCAAAAACTTGCAGATAGACAGAAATGGATAAATTTTTGTATGAAGATAATCTAGGGTCGGGGAGTACATCTTTTTGGTTTTCATTATAGTTTTCTTAAAAAAAAAAAGAAATTACATATTATTTAAAATACCGATAACTACTGCATGGAAGTAAATGAGTTTTGGCATGGTAATAGTTCAAAGCTTAAATCAACTTATAGGATAGTTTTCATTCAGGAGAAAAAAGCGCTGATACAATCAAATTACATCGATTACTCGCAAGTGAAGCTAAATTATATAATTCAAATTCTTAATGTTAAGTCGAATAAATCTCTTATCTTCATATTTTATTTAACCGCAATTTAAAAGAAGAAAGTATACGCTGTTTATGAGATTAATGTAAACAAACGCACAGACAAACCGACCGTGTACTATAAGATTGTTAAATGCCACCAATAACATTTTTTTAATATATTTTCAATTTAAAGGCGCCGATGAGTTATGATTTTGTTATAAGTATACTTTTTTTTTTCAAAATAATTGAATATATATACGAGTACCTTATAAAAGTAGTTCAAAATAATTGAATATACAGGATGGAAGTGTTAGCGAACCATTTACGGAAACAGCATATAGGGTAAAATATATCAAACCCATACCTAAAGAAATTAATCAAGATACCTCAACAGTTTGGACGTAAGATTTTTCTTTCATTTCACGATGTTTATCCATACCTGTATTTCGTGTGACGCAGTTACGCATAGATACCAATAACCTAAACACATACTACTACAATGATACTACTAAAGGTTAAACAACTTTGAACTTTATCGCCAATACCTACGACTCGAATTCGGAATGAGGCGTGTGCGGCGGTTTCCCTTTGATAGGTATATGTGTGCATGCGTCGTCCTTACAAATGGTGTTTTATTTTACAACGATAAATTTATTATTTATTTTGTTTGAAAAAAAATTTCAAATTTTTGGGTTTTTTAAAAATTGTATTAGGCATTTAAAAAGTACTTAAAACTATGGTTTCATTTAATGTGTCGCTGACACTTCCACCCTGTATATAGGAGCTATGAAAATGCAAACTAAGATTTTAATATATATATATATTTTTATCAGCTTCACGCTGTATCCCGCACACAGCAGGGTAGGCAGAGGGAACCTAGTGTTAAGACACTCCGTTCCCCACTTCTGCCGAATACTGGAGGCACTGCGTGTTAAGTGGCAGAACTCAACGCCGCGCTTTGCCTCGACACCAGAGCGAAGAAATGGAAATATAAATGTAAATAAATATTTCATCTCCTCGAGTGGGGATCGAACCCACAACTAGTCGCGTTTACAGTCACACTTTGTGCCTCTGCGCCACGACCGGCCTCTTACTTTAATAATTTTCACATTACAAATCTTAAATGCGCTGCAAACATACATTACAATTTAAAAAAGAAACGTAATTCAGCGTATTAAATAAATAATTCAGTTATTTAAGCGAGCGAAGCCGCGAGCAGGTCGCTAGTAGATATAATATATTTATGTATTTATCCTATGCCTGGAAGAAATCTGTCTTTTAGTGATATGGTCGCCTATTGTACATAATATTTTATATATATTCTTGTATTTCTTTTTTTTTATTTGGCTGTATTTTTTGTGATTTAATGTATGTCAATCTGTCCATCCGTTATTCGCTATTCATGCAAAAACTACTGATCGGATTTTGATGAGTTTTTTTGTTAAAAACGGTAAACATAAAACATGGAGGTATAAAAAGTAAATGGAGGTAGAAATAAATTAAATAAAAAAATATTTTTATGTTAAACGGTTTTATTACAATAAAAATAATATAGGTAATATACTAAAAGCTAAAAAATAATTCGGTAAGTCCTACCAGATCGCACCAATCTTCTCATCAATCTGAGGTATTGATCAGACAAATAATAAAATCGTTGGGCGTTGCGTATGTAGAGTTAATATATGATAGTTTCACGCGAGTTTTATATATATATATATATATATATATATATATATATATATAACTCGCGTATATATATATACTTTTTATTATTATTCTTATCAATTGTTCAAGTATAAATAAAAAATATAAGTGTCGGTAAAAACAAGAAAAAGATGCTAACATTTTATTATTTTTCATTCGTAGGGGTCTGTTTTGTGGGGTCCCAGGGAAAATTCAATACTGGCCATCGCTTAAATTCGGTCCTGCCCATTTCTACTAAACAATGTTTTACTCTCATTCAGACTCAATATCTTTATAATTAGAGGAGGTGGTACAACAGGCAATTTACTCTAAGATCCTAAGAGTCAGTCCCATCTCGCTTTGTTTCAATCCTTGAAGAGAATTATACAAATTGAACGGCCAAGCTGACATGTCGCAAGCTTGCTTAATACTCGATAGGATGTCAAATAAAATTGACGTGCCAGAGCACACAGTGACCTCTATAAAGAGACTTTATGCCTGCAACAAGGGTACTGCACATTGTACTGGGTCGTTATCTCAGATATTTTTTTGCATAATACCGTCAAACGCATCTTCCAAGACCACAACAGCACAGAAAACTTTTTAGTTCGTTTTATTTGCCAAATTTCATACTCCTCCACCCGCGCAACTTTCGTAAAAAGGGGTCCAAAGTTTTTGCTTCACGTATTAATAATATGATAAATGATAAAGTGTAAAGTATATTGAGCATATTGAGGCCAGTCGTGGCACAGGGGCACAAAGTGTGACTGTAAAACCGACTGGTTGTGGGTTCGATCCCCACTCGAGGAGATGAAATATTTACTTAAATTTATATTTCCATTTCTTCGCTCTGGTGTCGAGGAAAACTGCGGCGTTGAGTTCTGCTATTTAACACGCAATGCCTCCCGAATCGGCAGAAAATGGGGAACGGAGTGTCTTAACACTAGGTTCCCTCTGCCTACCCTGTTATGTGCGGGATACAGCGTGAAGCTAATTTATTTATTTATTTTTATAAAGTATAATAATTATAATTTATAGTAGTTAAACAACGTATTTAATGAATTTGCGTGGGTAAAAAATAGTATACAGTACTGTTTAAAATATGTTTTAAATTATCGACGTCCGTCGTGAGGAATAAACTGACTTGAATTTATATTTTTTGGTGGTAATTTATTTTTAATTTAACATATTTTAAAAAATATTTATTGATTAATAGTGTAAAACATAATTTTAAATGACAAAGCGAATGAATGAAATGAAAATAATTTATTTGGATAAAGATTAATACTGAACAGCAGAAAACAACTTCGAACAATATAAGTTAATATTTTATTATTATTTACATAATATTAACATAAAAGTGCACCTATGGTGAGCCAACCGTAGGAGATCGAGATATGCTATCGGGAACTTTTTTGTAGCATCAATATAGATCTACAAATGTCCAGTGCATTATTTTTATGTATATTTGTATACGCGGCGCACGTGGCTAAAGTTCTAAGTAGACTTATCTCTATATATAATAAGACAGTAAAAATATTTTGTCTGTACATTTAGTAAGTTTGACTGAGTGTGTGTGTTGTGACTGAAAATGGATAGAGGGACACTTAAAAAGAATAATGAAAGCAAAAAGATTCTTTTGTCTGTCTGTCTATACGTATGGTCACGCTAATCTCCGAAAGTACTGAACCGATTTACCTAAAAGTTTTACCAATTGCTTTGTTTTAACTCAACTAAACAATTCAAGTTTGTTCTATCTAAATCGGTTCATTAAAAATTTATCATTATTTGAATGAACTCAAGGCATTAGTTTGCCTGCAAATGTTATATAGCAATCGCGCTGGTAAGATTCTTGGCTAATGAATGTCATTCGAAACGTCTTGGTTATATGACTGTTGTAAAAAATATATATTTTTGTAGCACTATTATACAATATTTTATACAATAAAGTAAACAAAATTGAATTGTTAGTGGAGATTACCTTCATAAATCATAACAGTTAAGTTTAAGTCGTAATTAATTCAACACAGAGATAAAAAACGATTTGATCATCAAAGAAATAAAAAAATAAATTTAAAATTTTTTAAAATCTATATAAAAATGCCTAAAAACATTCTACACGTACACTGTAATAACTACATTTTTACCAATTATACATTTAGCTAATAATATATATAACTAATTTAAAAACTGTACAGGAGTTAATATGCAATCATTACAGTTATTTTACAAAGAATATTATGTATCCTTACCCAAATCAATAATTTAATATTAAGGCTGTTTCTCATGCAGTAAATTAAATTATTCACTGACATCAGCACATTTAACAGAATTTAAAAAAACATAACATAGGTAAAAAGAACGTAATGTTATATTACAAGAATATATACGTATAATAAATAATTAGCTTTATGTATACTTTACAAAAATCAAATATCAGCATTGGTCGTATTTTTTATTTCAAAACAATCTAAAATTCTTATAGAAATTACGATAATGTAATAAAAAAATCATATTAGAATATTACAGATTAAAGTAATAAAAAATCATATAAAAAATTTTTTTCGTTGTCAATCAATTATGTTTATTAGATCAATAATCATGTAGTTTAAGCGGGCGAAGCCGCGGGCGGGCCGCTAGTGTAGAATATTTCAGTAAATTTAGACGAAAACCAAAATAAATTATGCATCTAAACCTTCTTCATGAATTTCTCTATCCATTGGTGAAAGCTGCATGGAAATTCGTGCAGTGGTTTTAATATTCCGCCGAGTTCTGGAGGCATTGCGTGTTGAGTGGCGGAACTCATCGACGACTAACTTCTTTGCTTTTTAAAAGGCTATCGTGGCGCAGTGTGTATTTAGAGGATTAACTGCAGGAGAATCATAGCGATACTCCTGCTAGTCATCGAGGTGTCTACGGGTGGCCTGAAGGCGACGGTGGGCCCCTTATTGGCGGGCCTTGAACCGAGGCGCTTTTCCGCATTTCCGCTGGGATTTAGGGAGTTGTATCAGGATTTTCTTGACGAGTCTCATAGTACAATCCATCTTTAGGGCACATCTGTCCTACGCACGAATGGTCTACGTAAAAGCATATCCTAGCGTAAAAAAAAACTTATTTAGTTCGATTGATTATCTAGGAGATATTAGTAGTTTAATTGATTAGTATTCTTCAAGCAATTTAATCTTCCTAAGGAGTCCTGTAAAATAACAAATTAAAATAATTAAATGGCTTCCTACTTTTAATCCTCATACATTTATTCTATTCATTTCAACCAAATGAGTTGCATATTATTTTTTGACTTGCATATTACATTAGTGGATAGATTTAATGTTGTATTTTCTGTTTTGCATTTCACATCTTTGAGTAAAGGTTTAATAGATTATGTAATTGAACAAATAATTAAAGAGTACGCGTTGGAGCAAGATTATCACGTAGTAGATACGAGATGATCTGTGTGACTTAGGTAATCTGAAGACATTCAATCCAGGTCTAAAGTCCCGTGGAGCACAAAAGTCTCAGTCAACAGAGAGTCAACAGAGAGTCAGATTTTGTATGAAATTTGAAGCGCAATCAAAATCTGTAGGGTTTAATTTGACGATATAGTAAGAAAATGTAATACAAACATAGGAAATAATCCGATAAATGGAAATTTATAGGTATATCATAGGAAAAAATTATAACATATTTTTATTTGTATCTCATTTCATACAAAATGAGTTCATACATCCTTAAGACCCTTATGTTTGTCAACTTTTATAAGTCACATACCTATTGACCTAAGACCTTAAAATTGGTACGGAACTTTGGTGGGGGAGACCGACAAGCACCTTCTAGTTTTTAAAATAATCAATTTGCTACAATGTGACCTATTGATTTTAATACTGATTAACTTCAGAGTAATAAGATAAATCTGTATATATAAATAAAATCGAGGTGTTTGTCTATGATTTCAAAATGAACTGTGTTTTTTTCAAGTTCAGTTATTTACACGACACTGAAACACAAAGAAACGATTTTTATTTGTCTGACTGTCTTTTTGTTTGCCCGGGATAATCTTCGGAGCTACTAAACCCAATTTTATGGGACTTTCATTAAAAATGAAATTGCGTAGCCACATTGTTTTGCGGAGGCTAGGATAGGCTTTTCTTCTTCTTTTGCTAATAAAAGTAAATAGAATACCAAAACTTTTAAATTAAAGTATAATAAAAAAATAAATAGCTAAACAATTTTCCACTTCAATAATATTAAGTAAACAAGTCATATACGACTTAAGTAATTACTTAAGTTCACGAGTACGAAACCGCGGGCGGGCCGCTTGTTTAAAGATAAAATGAATATAAAAAGAACTAGAAGATTACAATATCAAAGAAAGATATGAATGTTTCTATAAAAATACTGTGTTTTTGCGAAATACCTATAAACAACCACGTAATGTGGATGTCACGCTTAATGTAAGTTTTCGTACTTTTTTATTAACAAATTATAAAATACTTCATTAAAGCAGTTAAAAAAAATTAAAAATTTAGTTTATTCACTAATTAGATATTCAATAATGTTTTCGTTTTGGTCATAGTTTTCTTACTATATTCCAATTATAACATACTCTTGTATCCTTTTTACTTTTTATGGCTCCGTACCCAAAAGGGTAAATGGGACCCTATTACTAAGATTTCACTGTCTGTCCTTCCGTCTGTCTATCCATCAGTCAGGCTGTTATATCACATCAACCGTGATAGTTAGATAAAGTTAGTTAGTTGAGATTTTACCGGATTATCTATTTTTGTTGCCGCTTTAATATCAAATACTAAAAAAACTAAATAAATATAAATATTTAAGGGGCTTCCCATACAACAAATATAAGTTATTTGCTTGTTTTTTTAGATAATAATACGGAACCCTTTGTGCGTGAGTCCTACTCAGCGGATTTTTTTTTGCTATTCCTATAGCAAAATAATAAAACAAGTGACCATATATTTTTTAGATTTATATTATTTACTATAAATCTATTACACTAACTAACATTCAATATATTCAATTCTTTTGATATAAAAGTGTCTTGATATAACTCTCTCTTCACTCTCTGCCCACCCAGAAAATTAAATATTGAATAAATGTTAGTTAAATATTGTTTTAATTCCTGCAGTATATTAACAAGCATTTGCTTGTCCGTATCGCAATGCGGCTCTGTCTCACGCCAAAGTGTAAGAAAATTTCCTCCAAACTTCTTATTCGGGACAGCTACGGCATCGTATCAGGTCGAAGGAGCATGGGAGGCAGATGGTAAGTTAGTTTTATTATAATTAACACATGACAAAAAAAATACTTACAGTTTTTTATTTTTATTTTTTAATTTTATCAGCTTCACGCTGTATCCCGCACACAGCAGCGTAAGCAGAGGGAACTTAGTGAGTGGAGTGTCTTACACTCCGTTCCCCACTTTCCGCCGAAATTTGGAGGCATTGCGTGTTGAGTGACGGAACTCAACACCGCAAAGTTTTTAAAGTAATTTAAATAAAATTTTAAATATTTGGATTCTGCTTTGTATCAGGATATGCTTAGTAGCAACCAAGACAGAATGTGTAATTACATAATATACATATAATTGTAAAATCATGTACATTTTTCTTAATAGGTAAGGCAGAAAATATTTGGGATCATTTGACACATACTAATCCATCTATGGTAGCGGATTCCTCTAATGGCGATATTGCTGATAATTCATACTATTTATATAAGAGAGATGTTCAAATGATAAGGGAGTTAGGGCTTGATTTTTATAGATTCTCTCTGTCTTGGACCAGAATCCTTCCTACCAGCTTTCCAGATAAAATTAACGAAGCTGGCATAGCGTACTACAATAATTTAATTGATGAACTGCTTAAATATAACATTCAGCCCATGATAACTCTATATCATTGGGATCTGCCTCAGAAATTGCAAGAACTTGGGGGATGGACTAACTCAGAGATTGTCAATTGGTACTCAGACTACGCTCGTGTGGCTTTTGAACTTTTTGGTGATAGAGTGAAATATTGGATAACCATAAATGAGCCTCATCAAGTTTGCTATTATGGATATGGTTCAGATAAGTTGGCCCCTGCAACTAACATACAAGGAATAGCAGATTATATGTGTAGTAAAAATTTGCTAGTAGCTCATGCTAAAGCATATCACATTTATAATAAAGAATTTAGACCAAAACAAAACGGGTCTATATTTATTTCTCTTAGCGCACAATGGTTCGATTCTGAAACTGAAGATAATGAAGAAGCAGCGTACGAAGCTAACCAATTTAATGTATGCAATTTTCAAATATTTTTTATATATTTATTATGATATTTTAAATATAAAAAAGAATTTTCGAATACGTACTTAATAATGTAGATTTGAACTTTTATTAAAATGTTTTACCAAAAATATACGTTATTCGTAACCATTCCTTGCTTTTTTTTAATGTTTTAAATAATTAAAATAAATAGATGATATTTAAAATAATATAGCCTATATTTATTTTTCAGTGGGCGCTTTACTCCCATCCAATTTTTTCGAAGTCCGGTGACTTCCCTTCTGTCATGAAAAAAAAAATTGCAATGAAGAGTGCCGCCCAAGGTTTTCCTAAATCAAGATTACCAGAATTCACATCGGACGAAATTGAACTAGTTCGTGGCAGCTCTGACTTTTTTGGATTAAACCATTACTTTACATATTACGTGTACAGAAATGACTCCATTCACAACACGTATGAAGTCCCTTCATTTATGGACGATCTTGAAGTGTCAACTTATTATCTGGATGATTGGAAAATCGGTGAATCTGACTTTACAAAGGTAAAAATATAAAAAAAACATTAAGTTGTTGGCGTTAATATGATTACATAATTAATATTTTCTTATTTCATAATCAATCAGCTTCACCCTGTATCCCATGCAGCAGGGTAGGCAGAAGGAACCTATTGTTAAGACACTCCGTTCCACTCGGAGAATAAATAAACTCATTTTTTTTTCTTTATGTATTTCCGTTTTAGTATGTACCATGGGGTTTCTATAAGCTGTTAATGCAAATCAAAATTGACTACGATAACCCTCCAGTATACATAACGGAAAATGGTTTTGCGACGTATGGAGGGCTGAACGACGATGATCGTGTCACATATTACAGAGGATACATATCTGCGATGCTGGATGCTGTGGACGATGGCTGTGACGTGAGAGCTTATACTGCGTGGAGTTTATTAGATAACTTTGAATGGTTAAGAGGATACAAGTAAGTTAAATTAATTACCATTATTAAAATATTACATCAAAGATCGTGCTTAGTGCAATGGGTTAAGCAAGAAGGACAGAGGCAGACCCTGACAACATACACCAAAGGAAGAAAAAGAAAACATTATATAAATTCAATTGATAAAGAGAAAAGGAACGCAGACGCTTCCACCCTGTCATATCCAACAGAAAGGGTGGAAGTGTCTGCGCTCCTTTTACGGGAGCAGCATATAGGGTAAAATATTTCAAACCCATACCTAAAGAAATTAATTAAGATACCTCAACAGCTTATAGTGTCAACAGTTTTTTTAATTTCACGGTGTTTATCCACACTGTATTTCGTGTAACGCAGTTACGAATATATACCAATAACGTAAACACCTACTACTACAAAAATACTACTAAACGTTGCTGATCTGCCACGTTTCATTCTTTAAAATTAGAACGTGAAAAAGATATCTCGCGTTCTATTTTACGCAATTCAACTTCGCCGTTATTACCTACGACACGATTTCGTGAATGAGGCATGTGCAGCGTTATCGCTTTGATAGGTTTGTTTAGGTGTGCGTCATTCTTGAAAAATTATTTTACAATGATAATTTTATTCATTATTTTCTTTGAAAAAATATCACTTTTTCATTTTTGGAAATGTCTTTTGTTTTAATAGTAATAAGTTTTTATAGAGTGGTTGAAACTGTGGTTTCATTTAAAGTGATGATAACAAAAACATTCAGTATACTTCTAGTGTTAACACGCTTGAATATTGTAGCTCGAATATTTTAACATTAGGTTTCCTCTTCCTAACCTAACATGCCATTCGGGAAACCTTCTAATTTTTAAATACTGTTTTTTTTAATGTCAAAGTTATTAATTTAAATACCTAGTACATACATACTATTATTATTATTGCAGAGAACGTTTTGGTCTCTATGAAGTGGATTACAATTCGTTGGCACGCAAACGTACGGCGCGCAAGTCCGCGTACGTCTACAAGGAGATTTCACGATCTCATGAACTCGACTTGCACTACGAGCCCGATATGACGAAACCAATCAGTATTGACAACGGCCATTAAAGTTTTTCTGCATATTTTGTTTTTTTAATTCTTCCATATTATATCGAATCCCTTAAAGAAAATTTATAAAAGTAAATTAATAACAAAAATCACACATGACACTCACTTGAAAAGTCAACACGCTGCTGCAGAAATCTTCTCACAGCCCCCGGTTGGAGGAAAGGGGAGAGGTGAATTAATTGATTTATAATGTGTCAACGAATATTTTTAGGTACAATACCGTGACAATAAGTTAAATTTTTCCGACTTATGGACTCCTTAAGAATATTAAGATTAAAAGAAGTCTAAAGGGGAGATTTCAGAGTGCCCTCGTAGATAAATTAAGAGCATGGTCAACAACGATAGGAGATAGAGATATTATATGGCACGACCAACATGATAAATCGAATCAGCCAATGCAACATACAAGAATTATATAGATGATTGGTTCATGGATTATTCAAGATTCAATTTAAATTATAATTTTTAGAGATAGTGTAACAAAATGTTATATATTTTTTTTTAAAATCTGTACTAATATAATATTGTTTTGTAAATTCTAAAGGATTTTTATTGTCTTGTCTTGATTAGCTTCATACTATATTTTGTATATTGCAAGGTAGGCAGAGGAGAACCTAGTGTTGAGCTATTCCACTCCCCATTTTCCTCTTAATTTTTAAAGCAGTGTTAAGTGGCGGATCTCTACGTCGCACTTTGTCTCCTCCCGATTTTTGAGACATTACTTGTTGAGTGGCGGAACTTTTGTCTTGTAAAGGCTTGTAAACTTTTAATTATTTCTTAAAGTTAGGCGGGTTCCTCAGGATACCCTGAGGGCGACGGTGGCAAGCGCAGAGAACGCTTTCCATTTAGACGTCGCCTCATAGTGGCATAAGCAAGCGATACTTGGGTTTCCACAGGGTTTAAGAGCGAATTATTACTATGGTTTCACATCATGTGTACTGTATCATGTTAACTTGCCAAAAAAAATCATATCTATTTAAACTTGACCTAGCAACGTCTTTGCTAGAAATTGATATAATATTCATTCATTTAATCAAAATAAGATAAATTTAAAGATAAAATGAACATAAGAAGAACTAGAAGATTACAATATCAACATCCATATGTCAAGAAAAGATATAATATTTCTATAAAAATACTGTGTTTCCGTGAAATACCTACAAACAACAATTATATAATGTGGATATCACGCTTTATGTAAGTTTTAATTATATTTAATACAATTTAATAAAGTAAATCCAATTCATTACTTTTTTTTAATCCTAACATATCTTTCTATATTCCAATTGTAACATACTCTTGTACTGTTATTTTATTTGCTTTTTTCATTTTATTATTCCTATAATAAAATAAAAAGACGTAGTTTCTACATTCTTATTATTTCTAAAAACACTAACTAACATTTAATACGGAATATATTCTTCGAAGAATAGAGTGTCTTGATATTACTTTCTCTTTGTAGCAAAAGCAAGAGATGCGTATATATATTGTCTATATCTATTAGGTATATGGTTTGCGAATATTGCAATTGTGATATTTGTTTTAATTCCTGCAGTATACTAACAAGCATTTGCTTATCCATATCGCAATGCGGATTTGCCTCACGCCAAAATTTAAGAAAATTTCCTGCAGATTTCTTATTTGGGACAGCTACGTCATCGTATCAGGTAGAAGGTGCATGGGATGCAGATGGTAAATTAGTTTCATTACAATTAATACATAACAAAAAATGTTTCGTTCTAAGGCCGTAAAAACTATAAAAAAATAAATGTAATACTATGATACCGTTTGGCTGAGTCTTTTAAGCAATTTGAATTCAATTTTAAATATATATATCCTATATAGTAACAGGTCAAGTTGCTACTAGCAATCAGAATTTAAGAAATAATTACAGAATGTATGTTTTGTAAAATAATATTTTTTTTTTAGGTAAGACAGAAAATATTTGGGATCATGTGACACATACTAATCCAACTATTGTAGCGGATTCTTCTAATGGAGATATTGCTGACAATTCATACTATTTATATAAGAGAGATGTTCAAATGATGAGGGAGTTGGGGCTGAATTTCTATAGATTTTCTTTGTCTTGGACTAGAATCCTTCCTACCAGCTTTCCAGATAAAATTAACAAAGCTGGCGTGGCGTACTACAATAATTTAATTAACGAAATGCTTAAATATAACATTCAGCCTATGATAACTATATACCACTGGGATCTGCCTCAGAAATTGCAAGAACTCGGGGGATGGACTAACCCCGAGATTATTAATTGGTACTCAGACTACGCTCGCGTGGCTTTTGGACTTTTTGGTGATAGAGTGAAATATTGGATAACCATAAATGAGCCTCATCAAGTTTGCTATTATGGATATGGTTCTAAGGAGTTGGCCCCTGCAATTAACATACAAGGACTAGCCGATTATATGTGTAGTAAAAATTTGCTAGTAGCTCATGCTAAAGCCTACCACATTTATAATGAAGAATTTAGACCAAATCAAAATGGATCTATATTTATCTCTCTTAGCGCACAATGGTATGATTCTGAAACTGAAGATCACGTAGAAGCAGCTTACGACGCTAATCAATTTAATGTATGATTTTTTTAAATATATTTATTATAAAATAAATAAATCAGCTTCACACTGTATCCCGCACAGAGCAGGGTACGCAGAGGGAACCTAGTGTTAAGACACTCCGTTCCCCACTTTCTGCCGGAATGTGGAGGCATTGCGTGTTGAGTGGCAGAACTCAACGCCGCGCTTTGCCTCGACACCATAGCGAAGAAATAGAAATATAAATTTAAGTAAATATTTCATCTCCTCGAGTGGGGATCGAACCCACAACCAGTCAGTTTTACAGTCACACTTTGTGCCCCTGCGCCACGACTGGCCTCATATATATATATACAGGGTGGAAGTGTAAGCACCACTTTAAATGAAACCACAGTTTTAACTACTCTATAAAAGCCTAATATAAATCAGAAAAAAATATATTCCCAAAAATGAAAAAGTTATTTTTTCAAACAAA
>DWLH01000950.1:0-15279 GCA_018249795.1 Heliconius telesiphe telesiphe
GTTCTTTAGACTTATGAGAAAGTAGTTTGTGGAAACTTGATTGGTATGTGTACTATTATTTGTGTGTTATTAGAATATATTTAATGTACTGTATGTTTCCCTTAAAAATAAATAAAATAAAAAAAAATAAAATAAAATAAAATTGTTATGTCTCAGGATAATATATCCTACATGGATGCTTCCTCTCGTTTCCCAACCGTCCAAAAATCCTATGCTGACGTAGCAAAAGAAATGTTTGACCCTCCTACATACTCTAAAGACTCCAAAGTTCCTTATTCCTTTATCCAACAACTTAGTGATAAATACAAAATGTATTTCTTTTTAGTACTTGACCCATGTAATAAAGCCGCCTCAGAAAAATTAAATAAAATTCAATATAAATGCCTTCGTATTATTTTAGGGGCATTGAGGTTTTCCAGCTATCGGAACTTGTTTCTGATAATCCAAACATATCGTACTTGTTAAAAGCTATCCTGAAATTTACCAGACTTCCAAATCCTGTCAGCTGTTTTACAAGAAATCCTCTTTATTCCATCCCCTTCCGTGCTTTAACCTACTCCCCTCCTATACTCACAAATCTCGGCCTTGTTAAAGGCGCACTGAACACCAACATAGATTTTCAAACTTATATTCATCTCAATTGGTTTAATCATATTCTTATCTACACTGACGCATCTAAGCTGTCTAAGGACGGTTGTGTCGGTGCAGCGTGTTGGGTTTCCAAATTTTAAATTACTTTACATTTTAAATAATGGAAATGAAGCCGCAGACTCGAGTGCGAAGAATGCTATTGCTTGTGGCACTTTAGAACATTACCACAATTCGGCCCAAGATTTGTTGTCACTTGCAAATACTTGTTTGGACTTGTCTTGTAATAATCACTGGAAGTCATTAAAATCTTATAAGGGTAAATTTTATGCAACCATACAACCTGATATTCCAAGGCGACCTTGGTTTTTCAATCATAATTTTACTGAACGGAGAATTATAACTACTATCTGTCGCTTGCGCCTTGGGCATGCATGTACTCCAGTGCATCTGGCCAAGATCAGGGTCAGGGACCATTCATTTTGCGAATGTGGCCTGGATGAAGGTTCTGTTTCCCATATCCTTTTCTCTTGTCCTAAATTAATTCATCCTATCTATGATGTCCTCCCCCATAAAGTCCCTCATCCCCTTAATGTTCAGTATGTGTTATCGTTTGTGTTTAGTCCCCTTTGTACATTCTTATGTAAATATAGACAATAAAATTAAATTGTGAGGTATAGATTATACTAACACTTTTTGTTGTTGTAGATTTACTGTATATTAGTTTGTAATGTCAAGGTTTTATGTATTTTTTTCTTTCAGGTTGTGGTTTATCTAATTAGACCTTCTATTTTTATACGTTTTATTTAGTCATTTAAGTGATATTTTCTTTTGTTTTTAATTTACCAATCTTCATCGTGTCTTCTCCATTCTACATGACATTGGCGAAATAAACTGTGCTCTACTGGCACGCCTAAAATCTATAAAATAAGAAACAGAAGAAACTGCAGTATGCACAACAGATCTCAATCAATGAATATTTTAACACAATGTAATTGATTAATAGTGAGGTATGTTAACACGCGACAATAAAGTATGACTCCAAATCCAAATCGTAAGAATTATTTTAGAAGTTCTGCAAATCTACCTGTACGAAAAAATTATCAGCTATGCGACGAGTTGTTTAGGTTCATTGTCAATTTCAAAATATTTAAAATTCAGAGATATTTTTTTCCTTTAAACTTTGAAAAAATTTAAACGAAACCATATTAAAACGTACGAGGGGAGGTCCAAAAGTTAGTAGAATGAAAGTGTTCTAAATTAAATGAAACAATAAATCTATTTTTCCTTTTCAATATAATCACCCTTAAGCTGAATACATTTATTGGATCTATGAATTAATTTTTTTAAACCATCGAAATAATATTTTTTTCTTTTCCTCAAAATGGGCCAAAATCGCCTCCTTCACCTCATTGTCCTCGGAAAATATCCTTTCCCTTAAGTCTTTTTTTAAATTAGGGAACAAATGAAAATCACTATTGCCAGGTCTGGACTGTAAGGAGGGTGGACTAGAGATTCGAAGCCGTGCGTATGCAGAGCTGCCATTGCAACTCTGCTCTTGTGAACTGGTGCGTTATCTTGCAAGAGCAACACACCCTTAGCCAACTTTCCTCTATATTTTTCTTTGACGGTCTCCTTTAATTTGTTTATTATCAATGCGTAGTATTCTCCGGTTATGTTTCTTCCCTTTTCTTTGTAATCAATCAGTATTATCTCCTCACAAACAGTAGCCATCAACTTTCCAGCCGATTGTGACACCTTGAATTTCTTTGTGGGTGGTGTGCCCTTTTTATGCCATTGCATGGACTCCTGTTTTGACTCAGGCTCAAAGTGGTGGACCCATGTTTCATCTCCAGTAACATCCTTTCTAAAAAACTGTGCCGGTTCATCTCCACACAACTCTAAAATTTGCTTTGAAGCATCAACGCGCTGCTGTTTCTGAAGCGGTGTGAGCATTCTTGGTACCCATCTTGCACTGACTTTTGTCATACCCAGATGGTCATGTAGGATCCGCAGAATGGTGGTATCTGATTCTCCAACTAATGCAGATAACTGTTTTTCTTGAAACGGGTTTCCTCCAGTACAGGTTTTGACACTTTTTCGATGATGCTTGATGTGGTGGCCTCAACTGGTTGTCCAGAACTGGGGTCGTCTTCGACTCTCGACCATGTTTAAAAAGACCATGCCACTTATAAATCATGGATTTACCAGGGTAATCCTCCCTTGCATTTCCTAGCTTGGTTAGGAATTTTATCACGGCACTGTGTTCATAGTTTCAGTTTTCTTCCGGATTGACTTGTTTAGCAGGCGAGTGTTCGTAAACGAATGACGCAACAGGGCTGAAACTCTAATGATGAGTCCCCAAGTAGTATGACATTAAGCGAGCGCCCCTATCCCCACTCCATCCCCTCCATTCCACGAACTTTAAAACTTTAATACATTTGTCATACTGTTACATGATATTATAAATACGTTTTTTACTTTTGCTATAACTTTCGCATTATCACGCAGGATAAGCAGAGAGAATCAAGTGTCAAGACATTCTGTCCTCACGCCCGAATTTAAGGTGTTAAACGTTAAGTGGAGGAACTCAATTTCTCTATTAGTGGAGCAAGGAAATGAAAATAGTTTAAATAAACTTACAGTGACTGAACCACGACATCCTTATATAAAACTTTTAAATTAACTGAAACATTAACGAGATGAGGCTATCACATGTCATCGTTAACATAGCGGAAGTCGCACAATCTCAACAGGTGGTGGGATGGCCATCATGACCTTACACTTGCATATTATATGTGTGGGCAAAGCTCAGTGACATGATCATGTGAGCTTGGAGCTCCATATTAAATAGATAAAAAGAGAGAATCTATTGTTTAGACAACATTAATATTAGAGAAATTTAAAGCTCTTGATTTATATCGAAATAAAAGGTGAGTATAAATAATTTTCGACTTGAGATATGCAAGACTGCCACGCGGTTAATATATTATTGATAATTTCTCAAAAATTTTCAAAATTGTATTTCTTTCCAATCTATTTTAAAAAAATATATTTCATATATTTTTTATTTATTCACATAGAATTATTCCTAGAAGTTTAATTATGCGAGCGCTGTAAACAGTCCTTAGTAATTAACAGAGTAGTGCATTTCGTATGCACATAATGTGTATAGTTAAGATTTGAAACCAATCAGTCGGTACGTCTCAGAGGAAATCTCGAAAGGAAACGCCATAAATAGTAGCTACATGGGCGTTACTCATGGGTTCGTATGACATTCATCATTCAAATTAAATCAAATCAGCTTTACGTTGTGTCCCGCACCCAGTAGAGGGAAAAGAGGGAACCTAGTGCTAAGACACTGCGCTCTCCACTTTTCCCTGAATTCTGGAGGCATTGCGTATTGAGTGGCGGAACTCAACGCCGCGCTTTGACTCAATACCAGAGCGAAGACATCGAAATATATAAATTTAAATAAATATTTTATTTCCTTGAGTGGGGATCAAACCAGTCTTGTTTTCAGTTCACTTTGTGCTCCTGCGCCACGACTGGCCTCGTTAATTATTATGGTAACTTAAAAGATAAAAGGAAAAGAATCTTTGATAATAATAGTATTCTTCGCTCTACACTTTTAAATTAATTTAAAGTAAGAGAAATCTATATAGTCGCCTCGGTGGTCAAAAGGATTCTAGAAGACACTCACAAGTCGAGTCGAGTGTAGAGGCAAAGCGCGGCGTTGAGTTCCGCCACGCAATGCCTCCAGAATTTGGTGAAAAGTGGGAAACGGAGTGTCTTAACACTAGGTTCCATCTGCCTACCCTGCTGTGTGCGGGATACAGTTTGAAGCTGATAATAATAATAAAAGAAATGTAACTATATATGTATCTCACATCTCTTACAATAACTTTAATTAAAAATTTAGCTTAACCTAAAAATATTTATTAATATAAATAACTAGATATTATTATTATTATTATTTCAAAGAAGAAAGACTCACCCTGGTAGTATTTCATATCGGGCCTCAGAAAAATGTCGTCGTTCTTGTTGTAAATTTCTTCCCTGATGGTTTCCGGCGTGTAGAACGTCGATGCCAAACCTTGTCGGACAAAATGGCGGCACATGAATATTTGTTTAGTGTTTGTGAAATCAAAGTTAAAGTATTCAATTGGGCCATTACAGGACCTTTTGGATCGTCGAGTTAAATAAAAATGTTAGGTGCGTCAGTCCTACAGGAAGTACCATCGGCAACAAAGGAATTTTAGTGAGAAAATCCGGCGAGAAATTCGACAGTTACTCTTTTAAAATATAACATATTTTAAAATATTTAAATTAAAGACATATATTTAGCAGATTCTAATTATAATTTTATAATTATAAATCCCTTATATTTTTATTATTGATAATAAAAAAAATATAAGTGAAATAAAAAAAGTACTATGACGTATAACTTATGCCGTAATTTATAATTCTCACTGCATTATAATTAATATAAAAACGCCTATAACTTTGTCAATTTAAAACATTTTTTTTTATTAGATTTATTATTTTGATTTACAATCGTTTCAATTACAAATCTACCAAACATACTTAAATGATCGCAAAGTAACGATGGATTAAACGATGAACTAGAGATATATATTTATTAACAAAATGGCATATTTAAAAAAAAGTGAACCTGATGAAAAAACATAGCAGCAGCAACATTGCAATATATCAATATCTAACTCCACAAGAAGAAGACCTCTGTCTCCCATAGACATACCAAGAATCAATGCAAACTGTTCGCTCGAGTTGGTCGTTTTTAAAGTAGCCGCAGCATATTACTTATTCATCGCTGAAATCGTGATGACGGCCACTTACCCACGTAAGGGCAATTTCGAAGGTGCTCGAGTTGCATATTTAATGCGACACCTCATATCCTAATCAAGTGCAGGTGCATTATTCTCACATTTTTTTCTTATGGTTCTTTTTTTTTTGATTTGAAGGTTTTTCGATTTTGTTGACAGGAAGGGGAGAGCTCCTCTCTCACCTTCCTGTCAACAAAATCGAGCAAGCAAGCGACCCTGTTATTTATCTTTTCAAATCCTATACGCTTTCGCTGTGTCACTCTTACATTTTTTGTACAGCCAAAGCTCCTTCCACAAGTTTGATAAAATAATTGAATTATATTAAAAAAAAATCAAGTGTAAATTAGATCTGGATAACGGCCACGGGAAGATGAATGTCGTAATGACAATCTCGATAATAACTATAGTTGCTATATAGTTTGCTTTTTTAGCTTCACGCTGTATCTCGCATATAGCGCGGGTAGGCGGTGAGAACCTACTCGTAGTTTGTTATAAGATACATTTCCCTAATTAACACCCAAATTTAAAACGTTGCGTGTTGAGTGGCGGAGTGGTGGAGTGATGTTTAGGTGTATGCTTCAAGTAGCGCCAAAAACAGTGCACAACAGTAGTAGGTAGTCCCCTACTCTCTACCTACAATGTATACAATACGACTTATATTCTTAAAGATCAAAGTTAAATTGGCCGTAATAACTTTCAATGGCAAATAATATAAAATTGTTGCTAGCATTATGCACATAGTCGCCACGCCACGAAACTGAACTCGAAGGTGACTTACAAACTTCCGCCCTTTCAACCCTCGAGTGGGGATCGAATCTTCAATCATCACTTTACAATCGGGCAATGTGTCACTGTGCCCTATGTTCTCGTATATTCATTTTAATTAAATTATTAGATAAATCCACCAGAAATGTTAACGGACAAGAAAAGTAACAGTTTTGCGCTTGACATTAGTATTATCGAAGGAAACTACATTAGCGTTAGCATTAATATCTTGGAATAGAATTTCGCATTGCCGATTATTCATTCAGAATATACTAGAGATTCGCTTGTACACTATATCTATATATCTTTGATGAGATACATAAACTCTGTCTATTAGTGGAAATCGAAATTAAATCCGCTTAGTATTTTCAAAGATCTAAGCGTATATTGGTGATTAGGAGAAACTATTGGTTTTATCAGGATTGCATGCAAAGTAGGTACCTATAGCTAAAGTATAATATATTTTTATATGTAGGTTTGCAGCAGGTGGGAATCGAACCCAAACTGGCGCATCAAAGGTCCTTTCAAAATAATCACAACCTGTCAATTATTTTTTTATAAAAAAGGAACCTATTATAATAGATAATTACCACAGACTAATTCGCAACGCAGCCACTAACTACATTATGCTCAAACATATAATATCACTTAGTTATAAATGGTCTACCAAAACAAGAAAATGAGTATTAAAGACAAGAACGAAAAAATCTATAAAATTATTATAAAAGTTATATAACTTTTATTATTATTATATAGTTTTTTTTTGTCTCTATGAGAGTGGTTAAAAAAATTGAGCGATCAATAAAGTTCCGTACTTAAATTTTCGAGGCAGTAATCAAGGATTGGCTTTATCTTAACAAAATAGGGAAACAAAAAATACATATAAATTTTTAAATATCTCTTTTTCATATTTATAAAATCATAACCGAGGTAGCAGAGAGACACTATGTTCTACGATTTCAGCCCAAATATAGCCAACAGTCAGCTTACGCTACCGGTGCGACACGATGGCCTCAAATAAAACAGAAAAATAATGCTTGGTTATGCTTATAATTAATTATAAAGCTAACAATATTATTTCTTCATGAAAGTAAAATGTTCTTTTTAGCTTCACGCTGCATTCCGCACATAGCAGGGCAGGCAGAGGGAACCTGGGAACGCTTGTGCCCCTGCGCCACGACAGCCTCAAAATTATTTAAATAATTTGATATAGTTATCTAACAATAGGATATCTATACTATGATCTTCTAATAACCTTAAAAGATGCAGAGAGAGCACTACGTATGACGTCATAGATTGTTTATTTTTCTATATATAAAAAAAAATAAAAGTGAATATTAAATAAAAAATATAATAATTAAATTCAATAAATCATTCTACTATCTAAACTACCCCAATATCGAGTATAGCATATAATTATTCTCTACGAGTTATTTAGGTACATAAATGACAAGCAAGTAGAATATTTTAATTTAAAAATAATCTGCCATATATGTTGTAAAAAGGCAAATTAACATAAAAACATCTACGATAACTCTAGACATACGTATAATATAAATATCCAATTATATCTACGCCCATAAATATTATTAAGTTTATTAACTAAAATAAAAATGTAAAAACTATTAAAACCTATCGTACAGCATCCAATTATATCTACGCCCATAAATATTATTAAGTTTATTAACTAAAATAAAAATGTAAAAACCTATCGTACAGCATAGGATTTTTTATATTGAACGATCTAGATACAGTTTAATATTATAATCCTTACCTGTCTGTATACTCCATTCTGGCTCTTTAATAAAAAGTGAGCATGAAACATAATATAATACGGTTAACCAAACCAAACAACACTATAACTACACAAAAATATTAACCAATAACTTTGTATAATATTAAAAAAGAAAAAAAAACGTATTAATTAGATTTTGTATAATAGAACTTACGACGGTGCTCGATTATGAACAATATTCTTGACATCCTCATGCTTCAGCTTACATTCAATGTCAATTCCGCTTTATTTGTACTGTAGTGTACAACTGCGTGAAATATATAAAAGGCGCTAAGACAAACAGTTCTCATACATATATGTATATACAGCAAATATAAGCTAATATATAATTACCCGGCTGCACTTTGGTGGTAGCGGGAACATGAGGGTACATATGAGTACCATACGCGGACACACCCATACATTCTGCACCTAGAAAAAATCAAAATCTTTATCTAATCTATCTATTTATCTATTTTACCTTGTGTCTGATGCATAAACATAAGAAAATACTGAATTTTACCGTAAAGATTTGTTTTTGTTGACAAACAATTACTCTTTTTCATGGCCTCAAGCTGTATACGGCAAAAAACAGAAAAGGCAGAGGGATGAAGTGTTAAGGCTCTCTCTCTCTCTCTCTCTCTCTCTTTTCAGTTCTCGAGACTAAATTACAGCTCAATTAAATAAATAGTGGTATTCAACGCCACGCTTTGTCTTCTTATGGGAGTGACGAAATATAAATAATTTATTCTCCCCGATTTAGAACCGAATGTACAACCGTCGGGTTTACAGTCAGACGCTGTGCCGCTGTGCCGCTGCGGCACAAGGCCAAAACAGTGAATAGGCATGATGACAAAAAGTAAATATCACTAAATTAATTTCCTCTGACTATTTAGAAAAAATAAAACTACAAAATACATAAAGCCGCTGTGATGTGTTGGATTACACATACAACGATTTACGTTATGCGTTAGTAAACAAAATTGATATTAAAGTCACAAGCGACGTCATGACACTTCGACTAATTTTGTGGTGACTTTATACTTATAAATTAAAATGTTTTTTTGTTTTCATTATTGTGATTATAATACATTAGGTACACAACAAAATAGGACAGTTCCTCAAAATCTGTTATGTTGTCTATGAACTAAAGTAACAAATATATAAGATATATTAAAAGGCCAGCTAGATATGTATAATGTGAACAATCTAACCACTTACGAATTTGACTCTTTAACCGCTTATTGTAGTAGTAGAAAAAGAAGTTAGTGTTACCACACTCTGACCTCTGCTTTCTGTCCAAATTCGAGGCATTCCTTGTTGAGTGGTAACCCAACGCCGCTCTTTCTCCTACCAGAGTGGAGAAATAAACAAATCATTTTAACTTCGCCCGCTCCAGTAGGACAAAGCACGGCGTTTAAAACTCGGTTGAAACCCGTGACTGTCAGACGCCGCCCACTTCGCTATTGGTGTCCTCTTATCTTGTCACACTATTACTTATATACCTAGGTATATTTTTTATTGCACATTGTAACAAATCAATACAATATAAATTATGAGTTAAAAAACATGTTTAATTACTACTACATAATTTTTTCTAGATGTTTTTATTTTTATGTTGTATTGTATTTTACAAATCTGTCTCTAAAAAAACTCTTTACAGAGATTCCTTGGAATACATTGAAGAAAAAAAAACAGTCAGTTTATAACACTAAATATTTAGACTCTGAAACTCTACTGAGGAAGCTGAAGAGCTTAGACTAAAATAAGAGTGCCGGCCCTGATGGGTTTCACGGATAGGATGGCCTCATTGAACCTTTATTAGCATCCAACAACATGGATTTGTTCCTTCTCGATCAACATGTACCAATTTAGTTGATCTCCCAGAAAATATAGTAGAGGCTCTGGACTCTCACAAGCAAATTTCTTGTTCGCAGCATCTTAGAATATTATTCAGTGGTATGGAGACCTCTCTTTGCGAATCATTCTCTACTAATATAACGAATACAAGAAAGATTCTTGCGGTATTATTATTTTCGAACGGAATTTCAGCAAAGAAAATTATTTCCGAATGGTTTCTTTAGAAGAAAGTAGCAGGCGATTAGACATATTTTTTGTCCCTAAAAATTTCACCCACGGAATTGACTGCACTCAGCTACTCAATAAGTTTAATATATGTGTACCAGTGAGATTTCCCCGTAATACGGTAACCCTCCTTTACCTTCCTCTCCGGAACATAGTGTTTGGATCAAACTCTCCTGCCCGCAGTCTTTGCAAGTTGGTCAATGAGCAGTGACCTATTTCACATCAATGCTGATTCGACTAGCAATCGATTAGTATTGAATACCAAAATCCAATCATCCTAAAAACGTATTAATCTTAAAATTCTTTATTTTTCCTTTTATTTTCGCTCTAATATAGCAAGATGTATCTGTCTGTAAGTGTTTGTTACAACTAGTTTTAGTTCCATGTACTATATATCTTTTTTTTGTATGTACTGATGTTGGTGGAAACGTTAGTGGATAAATAAATAAATGCCTTTCATGATAATTTTGGCCATTTTGTATTAACAACAACATTGTTATACGTAATTTCATTGTCGTAATCCAATTTTCAGCTCAATCGGACACTGGCATGTGGGTCAAACTGAGCTTGCAAAATTTCACATACACTAACACACTTACTAGCACACGTACTGACACGGCAAGTCAAATAAATGGGTGTAATTAACAAAATTGTTTGCGAAATGTAAACTTACTTGAGAACATATCTTATATGGGAGAAACTAATATTTATTGCAGGTCTAAGTGCTAGAGTTAAAGTGTACTTACACATACATACATAATAAACATATAAATTCTATGTCAATTATCCAAAAATATATATATATATTTTCTAGTATCCGCATAATATATGTGTCTTACCCATAGTAGCCGATGTGTTGAGATTGGCTGAAGCGTTCAGTGCCTCAGTGTTGGCGGGATAGAAGTATGTTGTACCCCCAACGTTTTCCTAAATAAGTATAAAATGGTAAAAAATAAATCAAATAAATAAGGGTTAAGAGTAAAACCCTTTGAGGTACGGAACCCTAAAAAGGTAAATTCCTACATTACCTGATGCACCTGAGTGTTGACCTGTAAAGGGATGTTTGCCGGCGGTGACTCCTCAGGCGACTCGGCCAAGATTGTAGGCGGCGGCCCGTAGTAATTGACTGGGATGAACTCTCCGATCAGAACCTATAGAATATTTACAAATACAAAGGTAAAATTACTTGCGTTCATTATTTGCAAGCGCTATATTATTGAGATTTGTTTATTGCATCTACACTTAATATTTTAAAGTTGAAATGTTTGTTTGTCTTCAATGTCATATCCAAAAGATGAAGCCACATCTTTTAATATTACAAAATTATCAATATAGTGTTGCTCAACATAGAAAATTCAAATAAACAAAAATAATAAAGCAAAGATAATATACACAAATACAATTGAAAAGAAATAAACTTCAAAACTCCAATATTATACCAAGCATTGGTTTTCTCCAAATTTACGATTTATTCCGCATATAGAAAAATAATCAGATAGATCTTAGAGCCAAGAAACTCTACTCTCCGTTTGCCGCCTGCCGCAGAATTCAACGCCGCACATTGTCTTATTAGAGCGGATCGCATTCACAGTCAGACACTCACCACTATGAGCCAACTCGCAATCTACACAATATTGTAATAGTTTAAGCCTTTATTAGGTAAAAAATATTCCGATAAAAAAAACTATAATATATAAATAGTTTATTTTGCATCTAGCGTGCATTGAGCCCATCTACAGTAGTGCATTTGATAGATAGTGTTTTACTGTTAACTAAGTGGTTGCTGGTTCGATCGCCACACAGTGGAATAAATTAATATTATTTTTTATTTTCTCGCTCTGGTAAACAAAACGTGGCGTTAAGCTCAAAACGCAAAATTACTCAAATTCAGTTGAAAATGGAAAACGGAGTGTGTTGGCACTAGATTCTTTTTGCCAACCTTGCTATATACAGCATGAAGCTGAAATTAAAAAAATAGAAAGATCAGACCTATATTATATAATACTAAGGTTGCAAAATAAACAACACAATCTATTGGATACATTGCGTAACATGCGCTTGCGCACGACGCGCCCTTATATGCCTACCATTATATGCATTATCCTATTGTGTGTATCAATGAGACGGATACGAAGATTTGTTCAGGAATTATAGCTAATAATACTCCTATATGACAGGATTAGTACACTATTTTATTTTCAAATAACGCAATTAATTGTAATAATATCTCTCTTACACTCACAAAGTGTGACTGCAAAATCGACAGGTTGTGGGTGGGGTATTAAAAGAAACCAGTCAAGTGCGAGTCAGACTCATCCACGGAGGCAATTTCAAGTACAACTCCGTGCCAAGTACAACTTATAAAAGTTGACAAACTTAAATTTGCGGGCATATGCATTAATGTTGTATGAAATGAACTACAAATATAAGTTTGAAATTATTTTCTTATATTAAATATCTATAAATTTCCAGATTACGCGACGAATTTCATACAAAATGCAGCAAAATCGATACATAAGTGCTCGTATCTTTTAATTGCATTGACATAAAAGCTTCATTTTTACTGTTTTACAAGGAACCATGGACGACAAAGTGATCCTTTAAGGATTCTGTTTTTAGCTTTTGAGATAGAGAACCCTAAAAACGATAAATATTAAACATTCTCATAAATATAAATAAAAAAAACACGAATATTATGTGATTACTATAGTAATATTAAAATAAATGTCCTTTTTCAAATTACTTATCTAAAGTAAAACCAGAAACATTAGAATATCCATCAGAATATGAATGAATCCTTTTTTAAGTCAATTATGATGTCACTAAATCTGCTTATGCATTTGCAAGGTGGTTTAATTATCACTAGGTTCTCAAGTTTCCTCTGCATATCTTGTCATGTGCGGGAAAATTATATAATGTAATCCCAAGGTTTTAATAATTTTCACACTAGGAATCTAAGAAAAAGCGCTGCAAACATATATTACAATACGAACGTTATTTACTGTAAATAAATAAATAGTAGTACAGTTCAAGGGGGCCCAACTGCGGGCGGCTCTCTAGTTATAATAATATTATATTAAGTTGTGGTGAGCTCCTGTTCTCGCATAGCAGGGTAGGCAGAGGGAAGCTAGTATTAACGTTCTAATCTACTTCCGAGACATTGCGCGTTCAGTGTCAAAACTCAACGTCGGACTTTGTATCAGTTTCGCTGTAGTAGATTCAGTCAGATGATGCCCCCAGTTTTATAGCGGTCCAACGTTGAAGAGTCGTTGTAGCTAATTGTCTAGTAAGTGTTATAGACAAACGAGTAAAACTACTCACGTCAATTTTTGTATTTCCTTGTTAATAGACGAGGGACGTTCAATGTATTCTAGGTATCGGCATGAAAAAATACACAAATTAACTCTTAAATACTTTTTATCTCAATACATTTGTTACATCGTGATTTTAACTTGTCAATTCCCTATAAAAATTAACTGTCCTCCTTGTCTTGTAAAATGCTGCAGCCTTCAGCTTCACTAGGTGCCAAGTCTGGACTATAGAGTGGTTGACCTCTTCAAAGGCACACTCACGAACAGCAGGATTGGAAACACGCGCTGTGTCGTGGAGAAGCAACACACTGGTGGCCAATTCACGCCGAACTTGAAGCGTAGGATTTTGTGTTTATGATCTCCCCTCCTTTTTTATATACAACTAAGCAAATTTCTTTTAGAGTCCCGAAACACCATGGCCATAACTTTTCCAGCAGATGGAGTGACTTTAAATTTCTTTGCAATCTGTACCCTTCTTGTGATATTGCATGGAGTCCTATTTACTTTCAGGGTCATAGTGATTAACGCACGTTTCATTTCCAGTAACAATTCTTTCGAAAATACTAGAAAAGAATGTATGTACTTTTGGACATCTGTAGTGATAATCACAGAGTTCCAAAAACTTACTATAACACTCTGGTTCTGTACATTGACTTTTGAAAGGTTAAGACAGTCATCAAGAATAATGTGTGAGGTACCGATAGAAAGGTTACTCATCTCCGCTATAAATGGAGGTTAAAATGAACCTTCATTTGGACATCTTCAAGTACATTTTTTTGACATTTTTATCCGTAGAGGCCCGACAGACCCAGCGGGCCGCCCGAGCGAGGGTCGACTTAAATGATCTCTCATCTCTCTCTGCTACTTTTGAATTCACTTGACCACCTTTGAATAGTAGATAATAAAGTTGTAGATTCTTGATAAACAACCTTCATGAATGGTTGACTTTACCCTTTTTAGTAAGGAATTTACAGAGCGGTGATCAATTTTCTTCAACATTGGCGCGTCAGTCCTTTTACTTGTCTTTAACGAAGGATAGCTAGATCACTAATGATTACAAATGTGTAATATTTTATATTTTTACCCTCAAATAGTATCATTAACAAAATAATTAGTCAAATTACCATTTAAATGTCATTAGTAAATCATATTGGTACCGAGAATACATTGAACACCCCTCGTACCTCTTTATAATAAGCGTCTTTAAAATTATTCAAATCGGTTAATTGCGAGTCCCCACCCACCGACTTCTTCAGCACCAATTTCAGGATTGTAGGTCAACGGGAATTATATCTTATAAAAATTGACAAACTTAATTACTTAACGGGCATATACACTTATTTTGTATGAAATTAATCTTTTTAAGATAATATCTGAATATTTGATATTAATGTCAGCATGATTGACAGACGGGCAGACGAACAACAAAGTGATCCTATAAGGTTCCGTTTTTACATTTTGAGCTACGCTACCCTAAAAACATAAAAAATATGACGAAGCGCAAAAAGTATTCTTCGAGATCGACGAGCGATAACCCTGATGATGTTCTTCTAAATTTTTTATTACTTTTTAAGTTTTAACGGACAGCTTCCATGAGCCGCTTGTGCGAGTCCCGTTAGTCATTAAAATTTATTATTTAAATTTTTTGTTGTTTATATATATATATATATATATATATATATATATATATATATATATATATATGCATATATGTATATTGAACATTCATTGATAAAATTATTATAGCACTTAAGTACACATTTTAATATGTACATATTATGCGCCGTGTGATCCCGGCCTAGAATAGGATCATCCTGGTACTGGTGGTGTCGTAAGAGGCGACTAAAGTACGTGTGGTAGAGTCACGTCGTCAGCAATGGCAACACGCATGGGCAGACTCGACCGGATT
>DWLH01000951.1:0-15269 GCA_018249795.1 Heliconius telesiphe telesiphe
TAAATCCGTTCAGCGGTTCTGGAGATATCAGGTAATAAAAAATATTACATACATACAAGATACGCGCGAAAAACATAACCCTTCCTTAGCAGTCGGGAAAAATATTATCACTTGTTTAACGACATTTTTATTTTCAAAAGGAGTATGAATAAGTAAGTATTTATACTTTTATATGAATATATACTTTTTGTAAACTTCTCAAATGCATATACTATATATGCATAAGATTTTTCGAAACCCAAATCATTTTTTGAAATAAAGCCTACAATCAACCTAAAAATGGAGCTAATTATCTAATCCCTTCTCTTTTATCTCTTCCAATGCAATTTCGCTTTGAAAACAGTTTCCTAAAAGGGCGGCAAATGGCCCATTTCCTCAACGAATTACGTCTTTTACTCTTCAGTGACACACTCACTGGTTTATTGATTCACAAAAACAGGGAAATGAAGTTTTTATTTCTTTAATAGCACTATATTGAACATATTATGTAACAAGTTGATATGACTATTATATGATGATAGAAACAACTGAACGTATATTTAGTACATTTCGAAATAAACATAAGTTACTAGCGGGCGCGCGCGGCTTTGCCCGCTTATTTAAACCCTTAGGGGTGAATTCTAAAAAAAACCACGAAACACGTATTCAATAAAATATTTTTAACAGTCTGGATTTAAATTTTTATAAAAATCGGTGACGATTTAAAGATTTTTCCATATAAACTTTCAACCCCTTATTTAAACCCTGAGGGGGTGAATTCTAAAAAACCAGGAAATACGTGTTCAATGAAATATTTTTAAGAGTCTGAATTTCAAATTTTATAAAAATCGGTGCCGATTATTATTTTTTTCCATACAAACTTTCAACCCCTATTTCATCCCTTCAGGGTTAAAATTTTTCAAAATCCCTTCTTAGTGGATGTCCAGATTATGAAAATACACATCTGTCCAAATTTCACGTTTCTACGCACAACGGTTACGGCTGTGCGTGCGTCTTACCTCAGTCAGTCAGGTACATGTCCTTTTATATATATAGATTACTCTTTTGAACTAGGCTAATTGGGAAATGTTAATTGGTCTAAGAATGGGTACGTACTGTTAATCCTTGTATTTTTCAAAAAAGGTAATTTTTATATATGTATCAATTATAAAATTATTTAAATGGTTTAGTTGTTCAATAATATATTTGTCCGAATTATTTTAACTATTGAATTTTTTTAATTATTTTATATTTCATAGTTATGAATTCTAGGCTTTATCTTTTATTCTTTACAGTGCCCCAGCTCTACGACCGACCTCTATAACAGTTATTTGAAAACAAATCTTGAAACCATAGTTTTAAGATTTATTTTAGCAAGCCACCAGCTATTTTGAATTAAAGCGATTTAGTACCGTCTCTAACAATTTATACGGCCTTAAGAAGGATCGAAAGTGGGAATGGTTTCATTTTCATTGCTTTCGAATATAAGCTTTTATTTCTGTGATTACTTATTTATAAGGTAAATAAAATATGAGGATATAAAAATAAAATAAAAAAATATCAAAGAATTGTATCGGATGAACGTAGGACGTACACTTGTGAAACATAGAATTTATTTCCATGTAAATGTTTAAAAATTGATCTACAAAAAATCACTTTCATTTCTATTCTAAAAATAGCACTTCGGTATAAAACAAGTTAGAATAATTTAGATATTTTTAGATTTGCGTACCCTCTCTCGTGATCCCGTACCCTTGGAGCACGGTAGGATAGGGCGGGGCTTAAATGTCCGTGGGTAAATAGGTGCACTATAAATATTTCAAGAACTAGTGACGTAACGTTCTTTTTAACTAAACGAGTTAATATCGTTTAAAATAACATATCAGTATAGATGTCCTATATTTGTATCCCACTAGATTATATACTTGAAAATATATAATGAATATTTCGATCTAAATTCATATTATGAAATATATATAATTTAAAAAAAAGCAACCTTGCACATCTCCTACCACGTTTAAGTAACTTCGCAGTTAATTTCACAGCGGTATAGGGCCGTGCTTTAAAATTTTTACCTTTTTTTATTTTTGAAACTTCTTTATCGAAGAAATCTTATAGCAGTTTTAAAGAATCAACGTCGTAGTGTGACGTTTTCAACCGACTCCTGTAAGAAAAGGAGGTTATCAATTCGACTGTATTTTTTTTATGTTTATTAAACAAAAATAATTAAAGAAATATTTTATAATTTTGAAGTCGCTGCCAAGTAAAACAAACAGGCTTAGTAATTCAATATTGTATTAAGGTTGTTATAATAGTTTATTTTTTTGTTAAAAATATATTTTTTATTCTAAGTTAAGCTTTTAGAAATAAAATAAATTAAATTAAAAATTTAATTAGCTTCACGCTGTATCCCGCACACAGCAGGGTAGGCAGAGGGAACCTAGTTTTAAGACACTCCGTTCCCCACTTTCTGCCGAATTTTGGAGGCATTGCGTGTTGAGTGGCAGAACTCAACGCCGCACTTTGCCTCGACACCAGAGCGAAGAAATGGAAATATAAATTTAAGTAAATATTTCATCTCCTCGAGTGGGGATCGAACCCACAACCAGGCGGTTTTACAGTCACACCCTGTGCCACTGCGCCACGACTGGCCTCTAGTATTTTCATTGGTAGAAAGTAATCATTTTTCTAAGAACAAAATAGAAGAAAATAAAAATTATAATAAAAAATATATTTATTGTAATACATATATAACAACTATAACATATTGAACGTACTGATAAGTAAATAATTTTTGTCTAAATTTAAAATAAAAACTAAATGTAAGCCTAAGCAATTAAAAAAAACAGCTGTAGTTATATCTAACCGATTTATGTGAACGACCAGTTTATGTAAGTAATAATTATAATTTCACAGAGAGAGACAGAGGGGGCCTAGTATTGAGACACTCCGCTCTCCACCTTACAAAATTTATAAACAAAAATAAGTAAACATCACTTAGACATATATTACTTCTACAAAGAGCACCAACCCTATAACAGACCGAGATGCGCCCAACAATACAGACTCTCTTGTTAATTAGCAAGGAAATGCTGCGCTGGAGCCAACTTGCTCTTTCAAGGTGGAAACTTTAGTTCTAAGTATGCGAAAAGTGATAGAACGAAAGAGGTACGAGCTTATTATTGTTTGAGGGGAATTAACGTGAATGTTATATCACAACATTATAATGTATTTCGATATTTTTGGTTTTATATTTTTAAATAATTAAAGAAGTATTACGATTAAGGCCTCTTTTTTATGGAAAGGAAAGGCAAACGAGCGTACGAGCGTATGGGTTTGTTATCACCACAGCCCACTACCCTGTGTATTACCAGAGGAGCTATATATTGCTAGTAAGGTTGAGACAAACTCACTTTTTGAAGGAAACTTAGGCTTTCATAAATAAAAAAATTGCCCTTTTTCAGCTTCACACTTTATCCCCATATACTCATATCTGGGTAGGTAGAGAAAATCCAATGTTAAGAAATCGCATTTTGTCCACCAGAGGTGTCAACTGCAAACAATTAAATGGCATCGTTCCCCCGAGTAGACATCGAACCCACACATTTCGTGTTTACAGCCGCTGCGCCCCAGTGGCCTCCACTTTAATAATAAGAAAAGTGATGTAAAATATATTACTGTATGTGAAATTTAAACTCACGATTATAGTTTGTATAGAGAAACACTATTTATACCTTTAATATAGTGTGAATTGGGGTGAAAGTACTAGAACTATATAATTTTAAAGAATAAAACTTTATTTTGCATCCGCATTACAATACACTGCACCGTTGAAGTTCTTCAATATTTATTACTATGTGATTCAATAACTTTTACTTTCAATACACTGTATTCTTCGCTTTACATTTCTTGTTATATTTAAAAATTACAGTCAATGCTACTGGAAATACTTGTTCAAGAATAACAGTTTTTTTTTTTTCAACTTTACGCCACATATCCTGCGGTAGGTAGAGGGAACCTAGTATTAAGACACTCCGTTTCCCACTTTCCGTCAAATTTTCGAGGTATTGCGGGTTGAGTGGCTGTATTCAACTCACCCTTTTGCCTTGGTACCAAGCGAGCGAAAAAATAAAAATATTAATAAATTATAATTCATTACTCCGAGTGGGAATCGAACCCAAAACCGTTGCGTTACAGTCACATCCTTGTACCACTGCGCCACGACGGCCTCGTATTTTAGTTGATTTTCTTTCTATATGTACAAGGTATACTGCAAGTCAGAATGACGTTAATTTTAAAGTGAAATTATCGTAAAAGTACATTCACTGTATGACTTACGTGCCGTCGAATTCTCCCTCATATATTTTTTCTCTAATGTCAAGACGAAATGTGAATGTATTCACGAGTGTCGTATTTTATCGGCAAATATATCATTTTTTCGACATCGTATTTGATTTATGAATACTCCGATTACCGATTCTATTCAACGTAACGTCTATCATACGATAGGGCTTATCAGAGTATGGGTTTTTCAATGTGTTCCCTTGTAAAATTTATTGACTAACCGATTACAGTAAAATAAATTGCATTATTATATCGAAGAAATTTCGCTATAATATATTATTGAAAAAAATATTTTCCAAATTGTACCTACGATCATCGCAAGTACAATAAATGGTCTACGTAAGTGTATTCAGATATATACGAGGGGAGGTCTAAAAGTTCGTGGAATGAAAGAATTCTATGTCCTCCAGTACAAGTTTTCCCACTTTTTCGATGATGTCTGATATGGTGGCCTCAACTGGCCTTCCAGAGCGAGGGTCGTCTTCAATCGACTCTCGACCATATTTAAAAAGACCATGCCACTTATAAATCATGGATTTACCAGGGAAATTCTCCCTATAAACGGCTTGCATTTCATTTAAAATGGTTTGGCCATCCTTTCCTTGCTTGGTAAGGAATTTTATCACGGCACGGTGTTCAATTTTCTCCATTTCAGTTTTCTTCCGGATTTACTTGTTTAGCAGCGAGTGTTCGTTAACGAATAACGCAACAGGGCTGAAACTTTATTTATATACTAATCATGAGTCCCGAAGCAGTATGACATTAAGCGAGCGCCCTATCCCCACTCCATCCCGTCCATTCCATGAACTTTTGGACCTCCCCGCGTATACTAACAGGGAACCGCTCGCGGCTTCGCCCGCTTTAACTACTGAATTATTTACTTAAAACACTGAATTACGTTCCTATTTTAATATTTAATGTAGGTTTGCAAAGCACTTAAGGTTACTAATGTGAAAAATTATAAAAACCTTAAGGTTGTATTTTGTAGTTCCAATTGTATTAAAAAAAAACCACTTATCTATAAATACTTAAACAAACGACTCAAACAACAGAATACCTACTATTCTCTTAACCAAAAATACTTGAACGAAAGATGTAACTAAGTATGTCGCGTTGAAATACATTTTAATTATTTATTTGGATAGCTCCAAAATACGTGAAATCGCTTCTAAAATATATATCTTATAAATCTGACAAAATGCTGCCCTAGGGAACTCCGGCGGCGATCGAGTCGCTGTTAGACCTCACACTCTCAACTCTCAAGCAAATTGTCCTGTCACTGAGGTAGTGAGGCAAGGACGTGCGCGACGTGATGGGGGTGCCGGCTCTGAGCACTTCATGAATTGCCCCGGGTGCCAGACGCGGACGGTTGATCGCTGTTGCGGCGTAGTGTACCTCTCTGACCACGCCTGCTTGCCAAACTGCTCTCTTAGTGGGTATCCACCCACTGTGTGTGTGACTGGAGAAATGGGAGGAATAACTTCTCGAACTGCTTGGCCATCGCGCTAAGAAGGTTTATATGTCGGTAACCCTCAGGGCGTTGTGGGCTCTTCCCAGTCTTGAGTAGCATGCTGAATATTCCCTACTTTCACGCCCGGAAGAAAGGAGCTAGGTGGTGCATAACGTTAAAACATAATGGTGCGAAACGTCGCAGGGCACGTGGTGGGCGGCGAACCGTTTTGCAGCAAGGATTTAGTATCGTAATTTAAATATGTGCTACTAATCTTCTAACGCACTTATTATAATGTAAAACAGTAAAGGACATTTTGATTTACATTAAATGGCCAAGGTAACTAATAAACTTATTTATAATATGCTGAGAGTAAGGGATAAATGAAATATAAGTCGATATAGCCTTTTATGGCCGGCGGCGTCTCAACAATTAAATACATTTTTCTCGAAAACTTTTTTTAATTTTGAAATCGACAAACATCCCTCAAAATAAAAAAATATATTCAAATTAGTATTTTTAGACAGAAATATGCTCACTATACGTTATCCTTAAAAGATACGAATATTCTGTCTTTTTAATAGATTTTATTAAAAGGAATAATACTCCCGTACATTATTTTCTTGTAGTACTTATTAAAGCAGTGCCTGCCCGAAAGTGTCTCGAGGGATAGGACTTTATACACATTTATCGTATTTATGTCAAATTACATAAAATAAATTATATATATTCCTTCCTTGAGAAACACTCTACCTAAAAGTGAAAACTGCATGAAAATCCATTGGATGGTTTAGAAGAAGAAGACTTAGACAGGCACAGACAGAAGCGGAGGGCGGTTTTATTTTATAGTATTATATATATATAGATATATATATATATATGTATATCAGATATTGGTCATCTAGCTCTATTCTATTTGAAACAGTTCCATTTAAATTAAATTTTCCTATTCATTCTGTTTGTCTACCAATTGTGCCTCTGTGTGCTTTACAATTTAGATAGTTAGGACACTGTTGAAACTACTTCTGTATTCTACTGACTCAATATAATAGAGTAATGCATTAATGCAACTAATTTGACTCGTATGTCACAATTGTTATAGATATTGTGATATATATAATATGTTACATATCACTCGTCACGTTATAATGAATGTAATATAATATAATAAAATATTTATATCATCTGAATATTTTATTTACCTTTTGAAAAACTACAACGTAGTCTTTAGTGTTTTTTTGAGATTAGCTTTTTGCTACCTAAAGAGTTTTGCAATGACCGAAACAAGTGGAAATCTGATGGAGCAAGGTCAGAGCTATACGGAGGATGCATCAGCACATCCCAGCCAAGTTCTCTCAATTTTTTCTTCGTGACTATAGATGAGTGCGTTCTGGCGTTATCATAGTGGCACACCACGCCCTTCCCATTCCCAAGCTTTGGCCGGTTTTTCTCAATGGCATTTTTAACCTCACCAGTTGCTGACAGTAGAGGTCAGAGTTGATAGTTTTACCCGGTGGCAAAAGGTCATAGTGGAAGATTCCTTTCCAATCCCACCTTATATATAGCATCACTTTGTTCCGAATCAGGCAGGGCTTTGCCACGGTCTGTGGGACTTGTCCATGCTTCGATAATAATCTTTTTCGCACATTCTTATCGTAAACCACTCATTTTTCATCACCCGTAATCAAATGTTTAAGAAATGATTCGGAAATGTTACATATCAACAAAGAATCGCAAATGGAAACACGTTGCGTTAGGTTTCTCTCAGTGAGATCATGTGGTACCCAAATGTCAAGTTTTTTCTTGTACCCAGACTTTCATAAATTACGTATAATTGTTTTATGATCAACACTTAGTTCTTCAGTAATGTCGTAGCTACTAATATGTCGATCTTGCTCCACTTTCTCAAAGACGGCACTGATTTTATCGAACCTCATCTTTCATACAAAAAAATCCAAACTTGAAACGCTTGAACCACGTTTGTGCTACTCTTATTGATACCGCATTAGGTCTGTAAACCGCACAAATTTTATTCGCGGCGTTCGTCGCATTTTTACCTTTTTGTGTTATGTTTATGTATTATATATTATTTTACATACGTCATACGTTCATTTTATTTGCTTGAAAAACAATTGAAAATGGCAGGAACTAGTTCTTTTTTTATTTCTTGCATCTTCAGAATGTCACATTTAATGGTATTACATTTGGTATTTGGTAATGGCCAGTTACATTCAGTATAGGTAAAGATGTTTAATTACTAATAATATATTCAAAATACAAAAATACCTTTATCCCGATTTATTATATGATATCTGTAACCGCCACTTATAAAGAATGTAATACAGTATGTTTAATAGATAATAGATATTTTTTTTTATTTATATCATTTCAATATTTTATATATTTTTTTAGTAACTATCCAGAAAAGCTTTGCTTTCACGATTTAAACCAAGGGATTCAAACTTACTTATAAAAAGGAATAATTTACGACAAAAACACAATAAGGCCTTTATTTTCAGTGCATATCAAACTATTTCTACAGCCCCATGACAAAGTAATACAATTAATATCATACAAATCTACTAAAATTTAACGTAAACTGACAAACAGAATATTAAGTCTCAACTAATTATACAAAAGCCTGTTGATCCTTTTGCATTCTGACAACGCGCTTACCCCGCCTTTAAACAAAAATATATTTCATATTATTTATTTATGATGGCAACAAGATTAACTTATTTCTACAGTAGGTACTTACATATACTTACGTATATATTATTCAAATGGGTACAAGGTTGCAATAATACTTTGATGGAACAACGGACTTTACAGCGGACTCTGCTATTTGTTTCAAAGCTTTAGAACATTTAACACCAATTTCTCATAGTCAATAAAAAAATGATAATAATAAGCCGCCCATTTCTTATGCTATTTAAAATGGTTTTTTTTTTTAGTAAATTTTGCCAAGCAGCCGAAACTAAGACAACGAAGCAATTAAGAAATCGTGCAAAGTTTATAAAAAAATGTTTAAGAAGATGTTACAAATAAATAAATCAAATAAATCAGCTTCACGCTGTATCCCGCACACAGCAGGGTAGGCAGAGGGAACCTGGTGTGAAGATACTCCGTTTCCCACTATCTACCAAATTCTGGAGGCATTGCGTGTTAAGTGGCAGAGCTCAACGCCGCGATTTGCCTCGACACCAGAGCGAAGATATGAAAATATAAATTTAAGTAAATATTTCATCTCCTCTACTGAACCCACAACCAGTCGGTTTTACAGTCACACTTTGTGCCTCTGCGCTACGATCGGCCTCAAAAAGATGTTATAAGGTAGTCAAATCCCCAATTAATATTTCTATGAAGCAATAATGCTTGAAGAGCTAAAACCCATTGAAATAACGACTAAAAATATAATTTAATTCTGCTGCTGCTGCGTAAATATTTGCTCAAAAATTTCTTCGCACAAATCTCTTCGCCAATATCCTATATATTTTAATAATTTATATATTTAAATAATATTTAAAAAAAGATTTTATAATTTTGAAGTATATGGTTTGAATTTCAAATCTATATCTCCAAGCGTTCTTGAGATAAAGGCTCTTAACAGACAGACAAACAGACGGATGGAAAATAAAAAAAATCTTATAAGAATTCCTTTTTTACATAAAAGGTACAACTATAAAAAAGAATATAGAAAGCGTGGCAAAAAAATAAGCAGCGCTTTTATAACGTTAGGAACCGAGTTCACAATCAACTTCAAAAAAGAATCTAAAGGCATAACAGTAAAATTATTTTGTCAGGAAAATGAATGCAAAAAACGTTCACTTCATTTAAATGCAAAGGCGTACACAATTCCCGATGCAATTTAAATTTAAAAAGGCTTATTTTCGTGATTACTATAATTTACATTAAAAATATACAATGCAGTGGTATTTACAAACTAAACAAACGGAGTATACGACGCAAATTATTATATTAACGTTAAAGTTAAAGTTTTGTGGCTTTCGAGATTATGAAGGTATATCTCATTTTATTTTAAAATATCCAATATCGTACAAAAACTTCAGAGAATAATAATACTAGTATTTTATATTCTACATCTAGTGTCTCGAGTATGTATCTACTTACCTATACATTTATGTAAATATTTCGTAGTCGATGTAATTTAATAAGTACTTACTTGTGTAACGAAATCAAACACCTTGAGGCTTTTACAGAACTTATATTTCTTCCAGAGTTAAATACTGTTAAGCTTGTACAATGTCTATGTTAAATTCTAATACAATATATTATTCTAGAGATCCTCTTTATTCTTCCGCTCCAAGTCTAAAAGTATATCTAATTATTATAAAATATTATTATATAGTTATTACAATTTTCCGACCACATAAAGCGTCATTTTTATTAATGTTCTCTGATGACAGTTCTATATTAGTTATTTTCAAACATATTTTTATTAAACAAAGAGGTTGATTTACATTTTTATAATAAATTATTGCGAATATTAAAACTTATAAATATAAAATCATTACACTTGTATAAAACATTAATCAAGTAAAGCCACTAAATCGAACAAAAATATAGAAAAATATATATTTTACATAATATATTTAAGGACCTCTTGCAAAAAAATACCTAATTTGAAGGCTGAGTTTCAACAGAAAATGGCTAAGCCGCGTTAGCCATTAACGAGAGCGGTTAGCGTAGGATTCTGCATTTCCATCTTATTGTTGCTGTGCCCTCGTTTGGATGCAATATTTTATATTTCTCGAGCGAGCCGTGCTTTGCATTGGTGCTCAACTCCTGTAATTTACTTTTTAATAGTTTACCCTTTCATTTGTTGATTTTTTTTCAGCTTCACGCTGTATCCCGCACACATCAGGGTAGGCAGAGGGAACCTAGTGTTAAGACACTCCGTTCCCCACTTTCTGCCAGCATTGCGTGTTGAGTGGCGGAACTCAACGCCGCGTTTTCCCCTCGACACCAGAGCGAAGAAATAAAAATATAAATGTAAATAAATATTTTATCTCCTCGAGTGGGGATCGAACCCACAACCACTCGATTTACAGGCACACTTTGTGCCGCTGCGCCACGACTGGCCTCATATCGTATTTTTATATTAAGAGGAAATAAATGGTTGATTTACATTCGTACTTTTAAGTCAATATTTTTGTTAGAAGAATAAATTTCCACAATTAGTAGATGTGCATTTGAAAATCGTAATTAAAATGTTTAATTTGTCGTTAAATATTTATAATAACTATATTCTTGAGTGATAATCAATTTATTACAATTCGCACATAAGAAAAAAAAAATCACTGACTGTGAACTAAGCCCTATCTGTCATTTTATACAGATATATTATATTTTACAGCAAAACACATTTCAACTTGTCAAGATGCCGATATAATAAACTACAAATTTTTGCATAATACGCTTCTATATGAGTATTTTTGTTTAGGTTATGGCTAAAATATAATACCAAAAAACTTTAAACTTTTTAAACGTATAAATATACATTCATTTTGTAGGAATTAAATATTGTGTGTCCATCATAATTGTGTTTTGAATCGCTATTATCATTAAAATTCTATCAAAAACGTAAATGTGAAATGAGAGCCAAGGTAAATGTTAAATATTGCGTCGTTCGACAAAATAATGAAAGATCTATATGAATATAAAATTGAAGCTGTAATGCAAGCTTGTACAGGATTATTAGGTTAAAAATTGGTTTGGAGCCTGATGGTAAAAAATAGACAAGTTTAGAGCTTGAATTTTATCCCAAGTCAACACAGAATTCGGCATTTATATAGATCTCTCATTATTTTTTCAAAACGAGAACGACTCATGACTTACATATCCAAACCGGAGATTGTTATTTTTATTTCCTCGCTCTGGTATCGAGGCAAAATGTAATGTCTACAGAATTCGCGGAACGAAAGAATCTTAATGAGAACGAAGTGTCTGAACTCTAGGTTCCCAGATTCCCTCTGCGTACCCCACTGGCTATGTGTGGATTTTTGAAAAAAAAAAACAAAAAAAAAAAAAAATGTACATGTTGAACATTCTCACTACTATAAATAAAAAGTTTACAATATATTATATGATTATAACAAAACACAAAATTGCAAATTGCTTTAATAACTCAAATTTGTATAATATTTATAATTTATTTCATGTGGTGAATGAAAGAAATTATAAATTGGCACCATATTGCTAGTCACTCTAAGAAAATAATTCGTATATTTATTTATAAAAAAACTATAGAACCGATCTTAGCGGCGGGTCGCTAGAATTTAATATTTTAATTTCTTCGGTCTTGTATCGAGGCGAAGCACGGCGTTGAAGAACATATAAGATCTTGTTAAACCTACTATCTGCTCGATTTTTGTGCCTTAAACTATTTGAATTCCGCATACATAATAAAATATAAATTTTATATAGACGAATCACTGCGGTCCTCTGGCGTCAAGAGATCGTATTATAAAAGTTCTTGCACGCAATTTACATAAAAAATGAGACGAGCGTCCCGCTGTGTGGAGACCCGCTGTAATGAAGGCCTCTAAACTTAAAATTTGAATGATATACACCAGCATACATATAAGGTTATATCATATTTGTGATATTTGGAATTATTTGGAATAATTAAAAAAAAAACTTATTTTGACTCTGAAATTCATAAATAAAAGTATTTAGTGTTTTCAGCATTTCTTACTTAATTTTGCCAATGATTTTTTTATTTATTTTATCATTCTATTGTAATAAAGTAATGTCTTTAACACATAAAAACAGTTTAACATAAACATAAACTCATGACAAACTCGTTAAAAGTATTTTCTTGGTCTAATTTCGTTGGTTATACTTAAAAAAATATAAAATCAACCTTAAATAGGTTTCAGTGGTTTCAATTTCTGTGAAGTGACAGCCCTGCTCCCGCTTTTGAACGCTTAATCTGCTTTCCATGATAAATATTGGGAAATGGGTTCTGTAACCGTTGAGTAAACCGTTGATTTAAAGTGGATTAACGCTTTTTGTGCTCGTCGCTGTCCTCTTTATTTCTCTACTTGAATAGGGCTAGATGAGAGACGCTGTAATGTTTTTAAAACATCTTATAGCAGATGCTTAATTTAATTTTCGTTTTATATAATTAAGTATACTTCCAAAAATATTTTGGCAACAAATTATGTTTATAATATTTTTATGTCAATATATGCTGAATCGCTTCCGGAATAATCAATTGTTAAGGAGTAATATATTCGGAAGCTGTGGAGTGAAAAGACAGAAAATCAATATCAATATAAACGGTTATATTTAAATTTTATTAATTATTATGATTTCTTATTATAATCACAACATGGAAACAAACGAAGGAGACAACGCGATCCTTATTTTGGGTATATAATTATATTTTCAATATAGTTATTTCAATTGCTTTTACTGAGAATGATTTCATTGTGATGAAGTAACTTTGAGTTCTACTATTTTATGCGATTATTATAAGTTTCATTAAGTATTTATATTTGATGATGTTTTTATATTTAATGATTTTTTTAAATATTACTTAGAATTTAGAAATAAAATAAAAGTGAATAAAATACAGTAAATATTAAAATAATAGTTGTGTATTTGGCGATATATCGTAGAAATTGGATATACGTCTTTATATGACATCTATACGACATCACGCCACAACTAGGTGCGTCATCAATTCTTATTCATACTACCCTTTGCAACTTATTTGTTGGCATGATATATAAGGCATTGTACGGCCGTGGCCCGCGCGCCATCTCCTACGACCCTTCAGGCCACCGCGACCGCGCAAACTTCGACGGTCCTTCAGGCACGCGCTACCGCAACACCTCGCGTCCGTCAGGAGAAGCAGGCCTGGTCAGTCTGGATGATCGTGCAGAAGATGAACTTGGGCATTAAGGCCCAAGGTCCTGCCACATCGGACCACCGCCGCCTCACAGCACACATAATGGAGGCCAATGTTAGCTTCCACATGTACGCGCTAGAGGAGAAGCGCCACCTACGAGTTGTCAAAGGAATCCCTAAGGAGATCGAGACCGATCTCATTCTCCAGGACCTTCAGTCCCAAGGCTTCCTCGTCCGCGAGATACTTCGGATGTACCATTTCGAAACCAAACGACCGTATGATAGCGCCTTAGTTATTTTAGATCTATCCCCTGCGGGAAAGAAAATATTGAACGTACATTCGATATCCTTTTTGACAGGCGATCCTCCGCGTAGAGCCTCTACGAAGCACTCTCTCTTTCTCATCACCTTAATCTCAGATTTACTTTTAATCGGACAGTGCCATCGCTGCCAACTGTACGGACACTCTGCCGAAACTGCAACGCACGTCCTAGGTGCGTCAAATGCCTAGGTGACCATGGCGAATTTTCCTCGCAAGGTTACAGACCTCGCCGTCCCGAATAAAAAGAAACTACCGAAAATTACCGCGGGTGTCCCAGAGTCCTACGCCGCAGTCACCCTTCCCTAGTTATACAACGGTGACGCTGTCAAGCAACAAAGCTAAGTCGAAAAAAATATATACGGGCAGTCTTGGTTCTGGTGTGGCTCGGAGCACTACTCGTGCTTCGAGTGGATTATTTAATTAATCAATTATTATTGTAATTATGAATGTGGTTAACACCTATTTATAATTACACTGGGCTGGTGCAGTGAAGGCGAGTGTTGTTATAACGGAAAGGGACTCCTGAAGCCTACACCTGTGGTCGCAAGTCCTAGGCACTGCTCCGAGCTTCATATCATTTAAAGATAGTAAATAATATTAGTTATATCTACCATCCACAACTCATATTTGTCCGTTACCACGCGTTCTTCTTATTATTTATTATTCTTACAATTATAACCCTTCAAAATTGGTTTACTTTTGAAGTCGATCAGTTATTTGTGCTTCCAGTTATTATTTGAAACTACCTCCCTAAAAGTATTTGTGCATGTGTTATATTTACATATATAAGTAAAACGAAAGACCAGGTGGTCGGAGGTTCTGCTCGTTTATTTTTTATACCTACTCCATGTCTTCTCCGACATCAGAAATGGGATCGGAACAAACTCCAATCTCAATCACTTCCTCTTCAGCTTCGGTTCAAACTGTCACATCAACCAATCAGTTCAGCCCTCTCGCAACGACATATTATGTTTATGTGCAAAATTTTTAAAAGCTGCCTTGAATGTAGAAGTCCATACCTCTTAAACTAGGAACAATTAAGTATAATGTAGAATTATACTGCAAAACCGTTATTTGTTTTTTATATTTCATTTAAACTAAAATTTATAATTAACTGTTAAGTGCAAGGTTCATAATTATATATTATGAAATATGTTTGTGTGAAAATAACTTCGAACAACGTGTCTTATTAGTATCTATCTACAGAGTGTAATTTGTTAAGCATTTTTTTTTTATGTTTATTTCAAAATTCAAATTTTAATAGCTTAATGTTAATTATATTACAGGTAGATGACG
>DWLH01000952.1:0-15268 GCA_018249795.1 Heliconius telesiphe telesiphe
TGGGCAGAAATTTTCAAACATTTACAAAATATTGTTAATTTTTATGTATTTATTTGCTGTTTATAATTAATTTAAACAACACTTTGGTTCTCTTCTTCTTTTCTTGGTGTGGTGAAAAGTTTGGTCCTGCGCGACATTGCCCGTTACTTTTTATTTAATGTTTATCTATACTATTGAAAATACATTTATATTAAAACACTTTTATATTGAAAACTTACGATCGAAAGTTATTTCATCATCAAGGAAATTTAATAAAGATAATTTTCGGCTTTAGTAATATATTATAATAAAGTGGAAGAGTTTGTTTGTTTGTTTGTTTAAACGCTAAGATCTCTGGATCTACTGGTCCGATTTACATATTTTTGGTTTTGTTTGAAAGCTACGTTTTTTAGAAGTCCTATAGGCAAATAAACAAACAAACAAACTCTTCCGCTTTATTATATTAGCATAGATATTTATTATCTTATGGAAAATGCAGGATAATAAAACAATTATAAGTGGTAAGCGAGCGAAGCCGCGAATGGGCCGCTAGTATCTTATAATTTTTAACAAATTTTATTTGTGGTTATTATTATTCACTATTATAAGAATGGTAATATAGTCTTATATCAACTAATAAAAATAACATGAAATACTCTCATTGGACGATTCAAACAAATTCTGAGCGATTATGAGAAAGACACAGTAGTTCCTGAGATTAGACCGTCGACGCTTACATTTTGTTAAGCTTTATAGGTAATATTACTGTTAGTTAAACATTTTTTTCTGTTATCAACTTTCGGGATAGACTGCGTGCTGTTTGGCGAAACTGGAACACGATGACTTTGAACAATATGAATGAACTATTAATTCTAGTATTAGTTATATATACTATCAATTATAAATTTCTTTTTTATCTTGATAAAAAAATATTATTAATATTTGTTTTATTTCAAATAAAAAAACTGTTTCATGCTTTATTCCCATACATAGCAGAGTAGGTAGGAAGTCCAGTGTGAAGTTAGGTACTCTGTTTGCCACGAGCCGCCCAATTATTGAGATATTGCGTGTCGAGTGCTAGAACTCAACGCCGCGTTTTGTCAAACAAATAGTAAATGAAAACAATTTAAATATAATATTTCCTCCAAGTGAGAGTTGAACAATCAGAGGGCGTCCCACTGCGATATGATAAAAAATATTTGGTATTTATTTTTTTTGTTTTAATTAGAACAATGACCAGTAATTAACAAGTTGGCTATGGTTGATACTTTTCAGCAATAGGGACCCGCTGGCGGCTTTAGCCGCTAGTACTAGAGAATTATTTATTTTGTCATCTGAATTACTTTCGTAATCTAATTAAATAGTAATTTTAAAGACAATATAATATAGCTTAAGTTACAGTCAATTCTATAAAACTTGTTTTGTAGCACCATTGTTGCAATATATTTTATACTTGACAGAACTTTTTTTATTTGTGATCCGATGAAATAAAACAAACACTAAATGCTAAGGGGAGTGAGGGGAAAACTATTTTTGAGATTAGCGTGAACAAACGCGTAGACATTTCTTTTTAAATCATTGTTTTGGATTCAATAATAGATTATTTCATATATTTTCTATGTAGACAGCGATGAGTTACAGTTTTATGCTACTAGATTGTTTAAGACATATTCATGATAAAACTGTTATTACTGGTTTGCTGCTACCTAACTTAGTAGGAGGCTTAAGACGCTTCCTTAATTAAGGTTTTTTTATCAGCTGGCGCTGTATTTCGCACACAGCAGGGTAGGCAGAAGGAACCTAGTGATAAGACACTTCGTTCCCCACTTTCTGCCGATCCGATCTGGAGGCATTGTGTCAAGTGGCGGAACTCAACGATGCTCTTTACCAGAGCTAAGAAACAGGAAGATAAATTTAAATAAATATTTCATTGCCTCGAGTGGGGATCAAACCCACAATCAGTCGCGTTTAATCACACTTTGTGCTCCTGCGCCACGACTGGAGGACTTACTTAAAGTTGAGAAATTTAAATCTATGTAAGGTTATATTACACTAGCGGCTCGCCGGCGGCGTCACCCGTTTAAACTACATGATTATTGATTTAATAAGCAGAATTGATTGACAACTAAAATGACTTCTAATATGATTTTTTATTACTTTAATCTGTAATATTCTAATATGAGTTTTTTTACGACATTATCGTAATTTCTATAAGAATTTGTGATTGTTTCGAAATAAAAAATAAGACCAATGTTGATATTTGATTTATAAAATAAAGCTAATTATTTATTATAGGTATATATTTAACTCTGTTAAATGTGCTGATGTCAGTTAATAATGTAATTTACTGCTTCAGAAATAGTCTTAAATGTTAAATTATTGATTTGGGTAATGATTCATTATATTCTTTGTAAACTAACTGTAATAATTACATATTAACTCCTGTACAGTTTTTAAATTAGTTACATATATTATTAGCTAAATGTACAATTGGTAAATATGTAGTTATTACAGAGTACACGTAGAAAGGATGTTTTAGGCACTTTTATATAGATTTATTTCAAACGAACCAAAAAATCTTTGTACTTACTAGATATTTCTTTCAAGATCAAATCGTTCTTTATCTGTGTTGAATTAATTACGACTTAAACTTAACTGTTATGATTTATGAAGGTAATCTCCACTAACAATTCAATTTTGTTTACTTTATTGTATAAAATATTATATAATAATGCTTCAAAAATATAGATTTTTATCAACAGTCATATAACCAAGACGTTTCGAATGTCATTCTTTAGCCAGGAATCTTACCAGCGCGATTGCTATATAACATTCGCAGGCAAACTAATGCCTTGAATTCATTCAAATGACGATAACTTTTTTTTCAATGAACCGATTTTGATAAAACAAACTTGAATTGTTAAGTTAAAACAAAGCAATTGATGAAACTTTCTAGTAAATCGGTTGAGTACTTTCAGAGAAAAATGTGACCATACGTATCGACAGACAAATTTAAAAAAAAATCTTTTTGCTTTCTATTATTTTTTTAAAGTGTCCCTCATATCCATTTCAGTCGAAATTACTAAATGTACAGACAAAACATTTTTACTGTCTTATAGAGATAACGTATTAGCATTAAAACACATTTGAACTAGAGGTCATCGTATTGCAAAAAAAACGATTACATTTATTTTCTCCACTCTAGTAGATAAAACGCAGCGTCGAATTTCTCTACTTAACATTCAATGTCTCGGAAAGTTTGATGGAAATTGAAAAACGTACCGACCCTGACTACTCTATTTATTTTTACCTATTTTAAGTGTCGTTAAATTATTTTTTTTCCGAGTGAGATTCGAACTCACGGCTGTTTGCAGTGTTAATTTCGTTGTAGCAGTTTCTTTAATAAAATGTATGTTTTTATTAATAACTTAAGATTATCCAATTATTATTTTTATTCAAATTATCTTCTTAAATATTCTGAAACAGGTGAAAACAAAATAAAGAACACCATTGAAATCGAAACCATTTATTTAAACCGTTTAGTTCGTCGCTTCCGCTGTAGATAAATAATCAAAGCTAACTCTCAATACATACAATATTCTTCATGATAAAAAACTACGCTATGCCATGTGAAAGGACCATTTTGATAAAAATTCGTAATAACAATAAAAAGGTTGTGGAAAAAATCGATTTTGTTCAAGTCTTTTGTTTACCAAAATTGATCAAGTCGTTTAGTTTAAGAAACCGAATTTGACATCTGTCAGTGATATTTATTGTCAATGAGTTTGTGTAGTATTAAATGTATGTTTGTTTTTTGTATGACCTAGACACGTAGTGTAATAAGAATTAGGCCAACGTCCCTGTACTAGAAATGGTCGAATCACATGCAACAGCAACACAGTAAATTAATTTTATATGTCAATAACATTAACAAACTAATTAAGACTGAAAATAGCGCAGTATACAGAAAATTTCATATTAAATACAGATTAAAAATCCCATTAAAGCAGAAAATTTGCTATACACTGCGTTTATTTCGTATAAAATAGAACTGTGTTGCCATATATCGATTGTCGTAAAAAATCTATACATTCCAAGTATGAATTACAAATCCAAACTACGTCTAAAAATGTAAATACGTTAATTTCGATTATGAGCTTATGTTATACAAATTCGTAGAGCACTTTTGTATCAATTTTAAACACGGCGTTTGTAGCGAACGACGAATGGAAAACCGTTATTTCAAATAGATAACATTAAGTCCACAAGTTAAGTAAATACAGATTATATAATCAAACATTAGGAAATTGTCACAATTATTTTAAGATAACGATATGTCATAATAAATCGTGTTCGCGCACAAACGTTTATGTTTTTCGTCGAAATATCTACTAATAGAAATAACTATTTCAAAAATTTCACGACGAAATGAGAGAAAGATTATATCTAAAACCCTACGAAGAAATTACATTAAAATACACACAATCATTTAAATAACAATCTTATTCTAAATATTTACAAAACTAACTAAAAAAGTTCTTAAACCATATTTACGCGAGTCCAAATAATATGTGTCATAGATAAATAAAAGGAATCGCGCAAATTAAAAAAATGTACAAAAAAAAATGGTTAAACTAAACTAGAAAATACAAGATAATTAACAATTTATTCGTTGACTAGACTATTTGATAAGCGTTTAAATTACACACAGTATTAAATTTTCAAATTGTACTGAAAATACATTTTGGGAATAAAGTTTGAAAAATATTAATGTGATATTGTCACACGAGGCACTGCTTCACCGTTCAACAGGATATATTTCTACTGAACACATTTTACTCTACATTGAAAACTATTAATTCCTTGAAAAAGCACTTTTTCAGACCTAGGTTTGTTGAAATATTAAAAAAACAAAGATGTCTATGTTCAATAGACAAAATGGCGATCCAAACAAGTGCCCTTACACAAACGAAAACTAGTGCATCCCAGCGGGATTTAACCATTACAGACGACTAATCAGTCTATCATTTGTCGGGAAGACATGTCATTTTAAACTTACATATACTTTGTACTACAGAAGGGTTTTTTCTAGAAAATTCCATATTATATTTATATCACTAGAATACACTACCGATGTGAACTAATTCGTTCGGTAATCACATATAGATCAACGGGTTAAATAAATTACAAAAAATATTGTCACTTTTCCAAACTATTGGTCCGTTTTCTACTTCTAACGTTTCTAGCGTCTTTTTTTTTTAAATAAAAAAAAAACCTAAATTTTAAGGCACAATGCGATTGTGTCTTTAGTCAGATGATATGCTTCTCCCATCTAATCTACACTAAGTTTGTCTACGAGATTTGAAAACTTTACAAGCATCTCCAAATTTTAAATATCATCACATTATATATTTTTTAAGAAAATTCATTCAACTACATGTATAGACCCAGCACCCAATTGTCTATGGAACTACGTCTATATACTGGGATGCACTTTACTATAGAGGGTACTAAAAATAAAAAACTAAGCATACAGCAGTGGATAAAAGACAATACTGATGCAGTACCTTCAGCATCCTCCGGGGGATCTCCGAGTAACTCAAGTAAGTTCAGTATTGTCTCGTTATATAGAATGAGGTTTCTTCGTTCTTGTTGCCGTGTGTCTTGATGACGCCGCGCCGGCCATGCACACTTCACCGCTATTCTCAATACTTTATGGTCCTTTACTTCTCTCATGCATCTATCCAAGGGTTGAGTCCAAACATTTATAAACTAATGTCTACCGAAAACTGGGGTTTGAACTAACTAATAAAATAAAAATAAAAATACTGGCGCCCAAAATGGGACCTGAAGCTTCTATCTACATCGAGTTTTAATAAAAAAAATGTAGGGTACGAAAAAGCGATAAATGAAAGATCAGCTGTGTTTTTTACCATTTATTTCTAATTTTCGACTAAGTGAAGATGAACCATAGATAAAGGCGTTGAAAAGAGGCGCGCGGCCTGCGCGTTACGCTACACTAGCTATGCCCCTAGGGCCCGCTCGTCTAGACGTCTAAAAGACGCGGTGACATTATCTACATATATGGATTATCGGATAACTTACATAACATTCAGTAATCTTAATTACTCTGCAAATGAAGCAAAGTTAGAATCCATTCCAATGGCATAGACAACCATTTATAATTAATAATCATTTTGAAAGGAAAAATAATATTTTATTAAAATATATAAATCCAAAACTCCTGGGAAAGAATTATTAAAATAACATTGTCTATGCCCAGGAACAATTTCTCATGTATATAAAAACGAAACTACTCTACAGACCCCACTCCTCCCCACTACGGGCATCCTTAACAGATTATACAATAAAAATCCATTACATATTGCACAATGTTCGCCTATTAGCAGTTTGTGGAGAAAAACAGCCCATATCTACGTTGTCTATGGTAAACTATGTTTAAGTAGATACTAACGTAAAATGCAATCAACCAAATAAATAATATACATAAAGGAATGTCAATACAGCCTCTATTAGGGTAAAAAATCGAAGTTTCACGACAGCTACTTAAGGCGACCAAAACCAAAATATACCAGTTTTAAGCCACTCGAACCCTTATATTATTGATGAACTCCTTAATAAAGACAAAAAAACTTAGGTTAAATACTGTAGCATAATCGTAAAACTTTTCAATTGCCACTTAATGTGACGTAAAACACAATAGCATTATATATGTGTCGCCATGTTAGTTTCGCGCATTGCGGGTACTTATAATCGCGTATGGGGTTTTTTATACCACAATGCGCTTTAGCTCTAAGTCGAAAAACCACAGCCGCACGCCCCAAGCGGCGTTCCCTCTACGTTAAACATATTAAATCACATCACTTATCAACAAGTGTTCGAATATTTATCACGATGATTAACTTTAAAATACAAATACCAACTCGCTACAGAATACACCGATCCTATGATACAAAAATATTGTAATTTCGTATGCTGTGTGTATAATAATAATCTAAATGCGCGCGCTGCCGTGTCCGCCATTTTTGATCGCATACAAAATATGTGCACTCCATTATTTAGTGATGTACTTTACACAGTGTCGATAGCCGCAGCGCGCACGTGCTGTATTTATATAATAAACGTTATTGCTTTCGGTTAGTTACTTATGTTTAATATTATATATGTAAATTTTCAAAATCACTACACTACATCACTACTCTAGCATCTGCCGTACATTTAAAACACACAACGTAATTTTTTTTTCATAACATACTTTATATTATACCAATCCAAAAGTTGTATAATAATCCATGTATATATTATAACCTTATAGTAATTATGAATATAATTTTTGTTTCTGTTTACATTGGTCCAGTGAGCCTGGAATTGCGAAGCAATGTATGAACATCACTATCGTTACCGTCGCTGTGCTGGCATGTAAGGTGTATGGCACATCACTACTGCGTAAGCTTTCGTCGTTAGAGAACAGACTACAACTAGGCAAGAAAAAGTTGAGCAAGTTTAGACTTGTAGTAGAAATTTCCTCCAAAACAACATCGAATCTTAACTTATTAAAATGACTAGAGAGGAATGTATTTTTTTCTATGGCAATAAATTAGAATACATATAGCGTCTTAGTTGGCAACGTCTCCCATATTATTGTCTTATCCTTAAACTACTCTGGCGCAATGCACACTTCACCCTTGCCAGCGTTTAGTCGCAGCCGTTGGCCATTTTGTCTTGCACACAAGATGGCCGTAAACATATTAGGCATAGCTTTCTTTAATCTATGGCTGCGACCACAATCAATTTAAAAATTGAGAATCAATTGAGCAAAAGATGCAAATTTGGCCTATTTTTGGCAAATCAGATACAAAACCGGGAAGACTGTAGGCCTTAAGCGAAGCGTCTAAAAGATCTACACTACGTGTCTAGGTCCTGATAATTCTCTCAAAACCAATACAGTTATTTGGGTTTAAGAGAAATATCGTAATAGCACGTTTCACAACCAACGTGTGGCAAACGCCTGTTGAAATTGACAGTGAATTTGGAAGATAAATGTTTACGTACGATTAAACCATGCCAAGATTTGGAAAATTTAGAGATTTGTTAGTTACAGAATACTACTTCGACATGCCGTCTTTCAAGCCGACTTACCGTTGTTCCGGTTACCCCACTCCGTCAAAATGGCGCCCGATATGAGTCTAAATAGAAAAAAAAAAGGTTCGTGCATAAGCTAAAAGGTTTTCCGTGAAACAAAAACCCAAACAAACTATCCCACGGTCGAAATAAAACACACATTGTTCTAATATCATGTAATGACACATCGGGTATCTAAGTGCTTTATTAGATACAGATACGGGCAAAGTAACTACTACAGCTAAATACAAAAACTACAACTAAACACCGACTGAGAATGGCCTCAGCCAGCACGTACCAAACTAATACAAGTGTTTAAAGAAAAAAAATATAAATATTGTTAGTGAAGCGCCACAAATGGCGGCACTTCGAATATACATATGAATAATAAAAAAAATTAAGTACATATTTAAGGGCCTCGCTTGAGCAAGACAAAGCGGCCAGGGTTACATGACAATATTATATATCAACCGTCTAATACTGAGTAATTCAGGAAAAAAATACTATACAAAAGGTGTTATGGGCGACGCGAACGCCGCATTTTCGTTCGGTTCCAAAATCAAAAAACCGTCAATATTAAAAGAAAAAAAATCAGTCACTTCAAAGTTATATGGAAAACGCGGCGAACGCAAATCTCAGAAGGTTCTAACCTACTTACAATATAAAGAATACTGCTATAATAAGGGATGTGTATACATGTGAAATAGCGCAGTAACTTTGGCTTATAGGAGTTAAACCTGTGTCAGATCAAAATAAAAAAAAAACTTAAATCAAACACAATATACAGTAGAAACTCGATTAACCGGACTAATTGTTGTCGTTAGGCATTCAGAAAATGGAAAATCCTGCTTATCGGATGTAAATTCACCGGATGTCATACAGAAAAGCGGGTTTTGTGTATACATAATATTACATAGTAGTACATGTTATGAGTTTATTGAAAATAACAAATACGTTTATTAAGAGATACACGTTCCAACATATGATATATATACTTATTTACGTACATATGTACATATTTTCTTAGATTACATAGAGTAGGTAGGTAGGTTTAATATAATTGGTCGCGGTTGGTAATTCGTATAACTTAGGGCCAGATAATCGAGTTCCTACAGTATTGAAATATTTAAAAAAAAATGGTACCAAAAGCCAAAATTACATAATCTGTCGACCTGCGGGGGAATATGGCCGACAAACTACCTCATGCATAGCTCTACTCGCCCCCTGTCTTTGCCTGGTTTACGGCAAGATATCTAAGAATTATTGCTTGATATATTTTTTTAAACACTATAGAAAACTGTTTAAGTACTCAGTAAGTGCATAAAGGACCAAGTCCGAAAGACTTAAAAACTAGAAATTGCACGAACACAACCATCAATCGTCTTTTTTTAAATATTAATAATTATAATACTTTTAATTAATCACAGAGTATAAAGATTCGAGTATTGCTTTTAAGACCTAACCTACATAAGTACAATTTCGAAAAATTTTGAGATTCACTGGTTTTGTCACAAAAAAAAACTATAATTATATATAATATAATTTTTTTAAAAATCCAAAAAAAAATTGCTCTATTTTTTTAAATGTGTCTGCACAGATTAAAAAAATAGCATTTAAATCATAAATAAAAATAATGGAGGGAATATATTTATTGAATAAATAACCAACATTTCGAGGCTAAGTACTGGCATTAGGATAAAAGCAAACCAAGGTTGCAGCAAAACTGGGCCACTCTTCCTGTACTCTCAACACAAAGAGAATATCTAGATAAAAAAACCTTGGATCTTTAAAAATGGCACCCAACTTGCTATTATTCAGCTACAAATAATAAGCAAATGACGCCACCGTGACGAAGTGAATGAGATGTACACGTGATGGTCGTGAATTCAATTCTTATTCAGTGAACAATTTTTATTGAGTAATAATTCTCAACTTTCTTTTTTCCGTTCCTCAAGCTATTAAACAAAATGTAAACAAGTTCTGCAACAAAAAAAATATTAAAACTATATATTGATATTATCTAAAAAAAATAAGTTTGTAGTGTCTTAACACTATTCTTTTTCTCTACCCCCCAAAACGGCGGGAAGCTAAATTAAAAATACCAAACCAACGGCCCTAATATAATTATTTTATTACAAGCAAATTCGGGCTCAACGTGGGTCTATAATGACCATTATATATTATATTAAAATTTATAAAATCCAGGCAAAGACAAGTGGCTTCTACAGCGTTTTAATACTTAGGCTAAGTATTGTCACGGTACACTCGGGGTGTTAGTTCGCATTCCCTTATAACTGCTAAACTAATAATATTAACTAATATAATTATGTATATTCAAAACGCCATTTAATCAAAAATATATGTTTTACGTTAACATTTGTTTAATTAAACAACTTATTTAATCTGTTATTATATTATACGCTTAAGAAAACAGTCATTTTCTTATTTTGCTTTATTTTTTAAATCGGAATTGACTTTTAATTTTATGTAACGTTAAACATAATATTTTTGATTGATCGAAATCTATAGAGACGTGTCTCAATAGAAACGTGAATGGCAGTTTTGCAGTGTTTTTGATATTTGCTTCTGTAGCCTCTCAATAACGCTTTGTTTAAAAAATGTTTATTCACTTAGTTTCATAGACATTATTTTTTTTGCAACGTAGAAGGATTTGTACCTGCACTTGTACTTGTGAAGTATCATCTTATCTTCTTAATTGTAAAATCATATTGTTTAGTAGTATAGCACAAATGGCTATAGACCTTATACAGTACCCTACAGTAAAGGTACAAATCCTCCTATATACGAAAATGATGAAGAAAATTTAAATAACTGTATAATTGACTGCCTTTTTATATTTACTTTAAAATATTTTTATTCTATTAAAGAAATATCTTTATTGAATACAGATAAGACTTTACGAACGGTTAACGTCAAAATTTTATCGAAATACCGTCACAATACGAGAGTATGAAAGGAGATATACCCATTTATTTCATATACCAATCAGCAAATATCAAAAGCCACTGTATGTTTAAAACTACTAAGTCATACAATGCCATGTAATGATTGCTTTACTCGTTAGATATGTATGAGTGAGCTGCCGTCGGCGCCGCGTGACGTGCGCGTGACGTCACCGTGACGTCGCAGTGACGTGAGTGTGACGTCGTCACGACATGAGCGCGACGTTTGTAAAATATTAAAAAAAATACGAATCTAGAACAAATTGAATGTCGAGAATATTCTTTTTCTCAGAACCTGCTGATAGACAGAGATACAAGTTTTGTTTTCTTTTGTAACGGAAAACGTTAAAAAGAACACTTTTTGGCACAACTCTCATAAATGGCACGAAAATTTAATACTGATACGATTTTACACAAGTGACGCACGTCACACGGGCCGAGCACGCAATCGAACACAATAAAAAATACAATACAGCGATGAGATTCAGTATACACTCCTCATAAATGTATATATATAATATATATGTAAATATATGTAGTTATTATTCATCGTATTGCCAACGATCGTGCACTACCTATTTATTATATATACTACGTATGCTATTACAAAAAATCCAAGACAGAAAAAAATACTTTTCAAAGTTCAACTAAATTAATTATCTGAGATCTTCGCCTTAAAATAACTTTTTTTAAAAAATGCGTATCTTTGCATCGGGTCCCGCACCGGGCCTACACCGCTCGAACTCTTAACCTACGACGAGCCGTCCTCCTTAAACAATCGAAATACTGATAGATACGCGGCAAGACGTCGCTAAATCCGAAATAAATTAGGAACTGTTCGGGAAACGAAAACGAAACCGCACTCGCTGTTACCGCGTGCTACTGCGCGTCTATATGTACATGGGCACGCCGTACATCGCGCTCCAGTCCACGCCCTGGAACGACGACATGTCCACGCCCGCCAGCGAGTACGCCGCCCCGAACTGCGGCAGCGGCGCCGGCGCGGGGGCCGGCGGCGCCACCACGCCGCCCACGCCCACGCCCCCCACGCCGCCCACGCCCACGCCGCCCACCGGCAGCGCGTACGGCGCGTACCGGTAACCACCCACGCCCACCCCGCCGACTCCTCCCACGCCCACGCCGCCCACGCCCACTCCTCCCGCGTACACTAACCCACGACCCGGCCGCAATACCAGTCGCTTGCCGAGCGTTAGCGGCGCGGCGGCTACTGCTTCTTTAGGCTGAGCGCGCTTACACTCCACCTTCTTATTCTTGATTGTGTGGAAGTGGATATCGCAGACGCGCTCCACCGACTCCTCGGAATGGAAGGTCACGAAGCCGAAACCACGATGGCGCTTGGTCTGCTGATCCATGAGCATCACAGCATCCTCGACGAGGCCGAACTGTGCGAAGTAGGCGCGAACCTCTTCTGCAGAAGTGTCTTGTCCCACTCCACCCACAAATATCTTCTTGGTTTTGGCCGGTTTGGGCGCCGATTTGGGTGTCGCGTGTTTTGGATCGATGCGCTTGCCGTCTAGAGTATGAACAGGAACGGCCAGCACCTTGTCCACGGATGAGGCTTCCTGAAACGTGATGAAACCGAAGCCGCGCGAGCGCTGCGCGCGGCGAAAACTCAGTATTTTAAAGTTACGCACTGTCAAAATGAATATGTCGTACAAAAATTATTAATATACAAATAAAGACAAATATGCTAGTGAATTAAATATTTTGTGAAAGCAAGATTTCTGTATGACATAAACATTATAGGGTAAATCAAAATGTACTGTTAAAAGGTACTAATATCTTTACAATTACCTACAAAACCTACGTTACATGTTAAAATCTCATCAAAATTCAGGGTAATTTTACAGGATATAAACATTACGTTCATGCTTATTTTAGTTTCTATTATCACTAGTGGGCGAATAAATATAATATGAAACATGTTATTCTCAAACTATCAAGGATTTACATATTCTGTTAAAAACCACAAACAAATTCTACCATACATTATGGTATTTTTGTTGTATGTCACAACCCAAAAATTTATGAAATATAAAATATATTCAAGAACTATGCTAGCACAATTTTCTAATAATCCTACCGAGCAGTCACCCTGTTACTATTTCAGAAGTATATTGTATCAACCCCAATGTTGCTATACTAAAATTACTTTTCTTACTAAATCATGTTTAAATTAAACAACCGGCAATTTTAGCTATATTTCTAATGAGTGAAATGTACTTTTTTATTATTATAAATATTGGAGTCAGTGTTGCTGCATGCACTTTTATGGAACTTAAAATATACAAAAAAGATAATGAAAAGCCTACAAAAACAAAAATATATTTAAAACAAATACTGAAAAAAGAAAAAAAAAGAATGATTATAAAAAATAACTGTTTTTACAGCAACTTTTCCAATTAAAACTAAATACTATAATTATTTTACATGGCAACACCAACCGACCAACCTACAAAACGGGAATCTACCACAGATTTCAAACCGTAAAGAGACAGACAAGAATCGGAAAGTTAAGTTAAGTCTATGCCTAACTTCTAGAATGTTAGTGAGACTAGCATGCGTTTCACATTAAATATTCTTAGTGTACCTAAATACTTCATTTCAACCATAGCCCAACTATTTACTCGTCTACTGTACCATAGACAAAATTATAATTATTCTTTACTAAACTCATGATAATCAAAATGAAAATAGGTATAAATAAACAAAAAAAGATATCTAAAAACCTAATCTACAAAAAAAAATAAACCCATTTTGAGAATAAAAATCGATACAGATAAAAATAGCACACAAAAATTGAAAAAATAAAACAAAATTTTGTTTATGGTACATATCCAATCCGTCCTATTTATGTATATCTAACCTAACCGCCATAAGGCTGAAACACTGACCATCTTTAGTCCGCTTCGTTATTCTAGCTGTAGAAGTTATATGTATTGAAAAAAAAAAAACATGAAATTATTGTTTTTGGTTTCTCTCACTTTGGCTATTTTTGAATACGAAATAAATTAATAATAATTTAAAATTATATTTGAGTAATGGCGAATATTATAATTTTTATTATATTTGTGAAATTATTGCAAAAAGGAATTTAATAGCTTTAAATTATAATTTTTTGATAGAGAATGGACTAGATAAAATTTTTCATGTTGCTGAATTAGACAGAAATTAAATATTCACTGATAGTTACCCATGGCTTGCTCATGGCTGTGGCTGAGAGTGTAAACTTGCTAAATTCGTTTTTTGTCGTTATGCTCTTACAATGTTTTATGACAAATTAACATTTTTTTGCTCTCACTAATGTGAAAAAAAAATAAAATTATACAAATTAAATAGAAGTAACAATATACTATAAATATATAAATTAAATAGAAGTAACAATGTACTATTTAATTAGAATTAACATGGATAGGTGCGTCACAAGCCAAACGCTTAGGTCGATCTTGCCTGTCTATCGCTTGGTTCAGGCGGTCGTCAAATGTCACGTGACATTTTTCGTGCGTGCAACCGGCATTTGTCAATTATAAGACTGACGTCTTATCGTCATCACGTCAAAATACAAAATCAACCTTTATTCTATTTCATAGAGTAGAGAATACAAAACTGTGCTCTATGAAATAGAATATTGTTAAATCCTTCAGATGATATACATAAGCATACGCATACTTTTTTAAAATAGTTTTTTATCTCTCCTGAGAATTTGCTTAATAGGCAAAGCAAAGCAGTTTCCACACTCTAAGCCGATGATATATGAATTAGTGAAACGAAATGAAATTATGATGCTATGGGTCTCTGCATCAACAAAAGATACGTGAAGCCTCTTAAAACCAACATCGAGCCCTAACACTTAGCAAACGAGATACCATCGTCAACAAGTGGAAGTGAAATAATTAAGGTGAAAATAAAATACTCAAACGCGCAATTTTGATGAAAGTACATTTTAAGAAGTCAATACTTAGGACCACGCTAGTACAGACGCCCGGTACGGAGTTTTATTAAATGCGATTTGTGACTCCAATCCAAATTGCTTTGGTTAATATCGCTTTGCAAACGATTGTTGATTGGTCAACGAAAAGTAATAGAACTAAGCCCTTATTCAATTTAAACTGAGCTTGAAGACATATTTGGGAATGTTTCAAATTAGAAATAGATATCTCAAC
>DWLH01000953.1:0-15260 GCA_018249795.1 Heliconius telesiphe telesiphe
TGAGACATTGGGGCGGCCTGCAAACAAATGTATCTCTTATACTTGCGTGGCTTTTACTTAAAATCAGTAACAGTATTTATCTGCATAGCCCTATTTTATTGTTGCGATTACACATGGCCTTTTCTATTTTGTAATTATATTCCTTAAATTAATTACACATTTGCTTAATATGTATAATTTGTACATTCTATATTGCAATGTGCATGGCCCTTTTATTTGTCATTAACTTATTGCGTGGTTCTCGACCTTTAATGTAATTACGATTTTCTATACATTATTGTGTTACTATGCAATCAAGTACGTTTAAATAGTACAAAATATAAAATAATATAAAACAGCAAAGTAATAAGGTAGAATTGAATATTTCATAATAAAATATCAAAATAATTCTGTAAAAAATTTAATATTATTTTATATTTTATTGTTTCAATTATATGGTTCAATTAAGTACCTATAAAATTTGTATTAATGAAAGTATAATAATATCAATCAATTAATTTACCCCATGTATTAAGGGAAGTACCGTTAGATTGCATATCTACACAATGTACAGTAGACACATACCTACGTACATACGTACTCGTAGGTTCATTACTATGTTCATTACTCGTAATTACTGTTATTTTTGTATTTGCATGGCCCTTATCGATTCAGATCTAATGCGTGGCCCTTAACAGTGAAAGAGAAATGAACGATTATTTACGTATTATCTCATTTGACATAGACATAGAATTTAAATAAAAACTGTTTCTTAATGTTTAAGATATAAAAGTAACTATACGTAAACAATCGTTTTGTAGGTTATAATAGTGATATCTTTCATCTTTCTTCTGTTTTTTTTTTTTTTTAATTAGGTAGGTACTCACTTTTTTCCTCGTCGCCACTTGTAGTGTTTAATGTCGCCTTGTATCAATAAAACACACTTTTATTATTATAATTATGAGATAGTAATATAGACAGAACACCAAGCACGCCGGCACGCGTCACGATCGGTGAGCGAGTGACGTAGTCGGGGTTCGCATACACTACAATACTTATTTAGAAAACGTATAAAAATTTGAACGTAGCGGGACTCGAACCCGCGCCTCCTGGAAACCGACCAGGTCGGTTTCCAGGAGGCGCGGGTTCGAGTACCGCTACGTTCAAATTTTTATACGTTTTCTAAATAAGTATTTATCTTTCCTAAGTGTGGATAAACACTTTAAAAATGTTTAAAAATTGTTGCGTTTACTCACACGCTTGTGCCCCTGCGCCACGACTGACCTCAATTTTTTGTTTGCTTCTTAAATAAAAAAATCTAAACTGTACAACAAATTATTATTGGTATATTTTTGTATGCATGGCATATACAATAAGTAAATTCCACAAATTAAAATATATTTATGTTTTAAGTTTAAGCCGGTCGTGGCGCAGTGGCACAGGGTGTGACTGTAAAATCGACTGGTTGTGGGTTCGATCCCCACTCGAGGAGATGAAATATTTACTTAAATTTATATTTTCATTTCTTCTTTAGTTCTTCTTCTTAGTTGAGTTCTGCCATTCAACACGCAATGCCTCCAAAATTCGGCAGAAAGTGGGGAACGGAGTGTCTTAACACTGGGTTCCCTCTGCCTACCCTGCTGTGTGCGGCATACAGCGTGAAGCTAATTTAATTTAATTTTAAGTTTAAGTTGGTGTAATAAAGTATTAACTAAATATATAGTCAAAAATTTCCAAATTTTTATTCAGAAATTTTAGCCTTCAAAATCACATGATTTCCAAATAAAAATAAATAAGTCCTAATGCTTATAATATAAGAAAGGATTTAACAATAAACTTAGTCTTTGGTTTAACCTATTAGTGATCTTTTAGCACATTTTCTATTAACATTGCAAGATTTATAGTTTTGCGAACGCGCACGTTTATTTATATAATATTTTTAAGTATTGCACTTGTATTTTTGTGTCAGATCGTGACTCAAGTATTGCTTTAGAATTTGTAATCTCATAAATATTTTATTCAAACGGCTGGCGTTAAGAATAGTAGGTACATAAACATTCTTTGTTAATTAAATAAAACTATTTTAAATAAATTAATCTTGTGCATTTTGATATTCGAAAATGAACTTAACAAATCAACAGAGTTAACAATCTTTTATATTATTTTTCACTTATATTTTTGCTTGTATATATAATTTAAATATTTTCTGTTCAATTAGTCCAAATGTTATTTTTACAATTTTGGAGATGCTAAGGTACAAAAACAAAGTGATTGTACGATCTTTAGAAGTAATTAAACTGTATTTTGCACACGGCAGGGTTTGCAGGTAAATCTGGAAAAATAGTGTTAATACACTTCGTTGAACATTAAGACCCTTCCATTAGTCACTTTGCGCTGAATTCCTTAGCAATTGCGTGCTGAGTGGCGGATCACAACGCCGCGCTTTGCGTTTAATAAAAGTATTAAATATTTCATCCCTTCTCCATAATTGATTATTTTTTATTTATATTTATTCTCACCGGATAAAAGTAAAACAAAGTAACAGAAGAAAATACTAAAGTAGTAAGAGAAAAATAAAACTATTATCTTTTAAGAATTTAAAATAACAAGCTTATTTCTTTCTTAAACGTATTTATGTATTTTTCCCGTAAACATTGAAAAGTATAGCGTTCATAGTATGACGCAGACAATAAAGGTATTATATATTCAGGTTTTGAATTTTAAAATTTCATGATTTTTGTATCGGAACATATAATATTTGAAGATAACCGTACCGGCACCTCTTGGAAACTGTTTACGTGCTCTAGAAAATTAAGTAGGTTCAAATCCCGCATCGTAAAAATTTTCATTTCTAAGTATTTTTCTATTAGGTGTACACGCCTACCTACTTCCGTTTCCCTTCCTTCCGTTCTTATGTGGAACGGAGTGTCTAAACAGTAGATAACCAGGTTTCCTGTACTTATTCTGCTATGTGTTGGATACAGCGTGAACCTAAAAAAAATATTTAAAAATCTCGATTTTCATACAATTATATGTACTCGTAAATTGAAACACAAAACATTAAAATGCGGTAATAAAGGAAAGATGGTTTCTGATTTAATTAACAAAGGTCTGCTCCAGGCGGGTTCTTATCTAGTTATCTCATTTGTTCAGCTTAAAAACTTATTTGCTAGAAGCAATTACGGTAATAAAGAGGGAGAAGAGAATATATTTCTTATAAGATTTGTATTTTGATAATTAAAGCTTAATGGACGTTTTATTGTAATTAAGATATTGTGAGATAAGGTAAAATCGAAAACTTTATAATATTATGATTATATTATATCAATAAAGTACTCGGAAGCTGTAATTCAGATCTCTATTCTTTTTAAGTTTCATGTTATATCCTGCATGTAGCAGGGTAGGCAGAGTGAACCTAGTGTTAAGACACTTCGCTCCCTACTTTCGACCGAAATATAGAGGCATTGCGTGTTGAGTGGAACTCAAGGCCGCGACACCAGAGCGAAGAAATGAAAATATTAATATATGTTTTCCTCGAGTGCGAATCGAACCCACAATCTGTCGCGTTTACAGTCCCACACTTATACCTCTGCGCCACAACCGGCCTCTGGCCTCTTGTCTATACTATTTATATAATATTACCTCGGGAGATTAATGTAACGTATGTGTCGTTTCCACTGGCCTGTAACAAGTTAGTACTCACTGGATTTTTTGCCGTGTGATCCCGGCCTAGAATAGGATCATCCTGGTACTGGTGGTGTCGTAAGAGGCGACTAAAGTACGTGTGGTAGAGTCACGTCACCAGCAATGGCAACACGCATGGGCAAACTCGACCGGATCATTACCAAACCCCGGCATTTAAAACCGGCGTTAAGTAGTAGCTTTATGCCCGGCTCCGGCGCCAAACCTACCTTAAAGGCCGGCAACGCACCTGTAGCTCCTTTGGTGTTGCACAGTGTCGTGGGTGACGGTGATCACTTACCATCAGGTAACCCGTACGCTCGTTTGCCTTGTCCTTTCCCATTAAAAAAAACCTCATTGGATTGCTTCTATACTGTCTAGCAATTCTTGTCTATTGAAAAAGGTAAACGTTTTTTTCGCTTGATTACTCATAGTGGAAACGTTCAAAAGGCAGATTATGTCATATATTAGTATATATTAATGTTTACTGGGTGCACATTTTTTTATTAACTATCATGTTTTGTAGAGGCCAATCGTCGCGCAGGAGCACAAAGAGAAAACGGTTATGGGTTCGATGTCCACTCGAAGAAAGGAAATATTTATTTAACTTATATTTCCATTTCTTCGCGCGTGGAGTTCCTCCACTCAACACGCAATGCCTCCAGAATTCGGCGGGAAGTGGGGAGAGTGTCTTAACACTAGGTTCCCTCTGCCTACCCTCATGTGTGCGGGATATGGCATGAACCTGATTTTAATTTAATTTAATTTTTTGTATGAAAAGGACAAGGCAACCTGGAAACACTGCCGCAGGTAGGCATTCCATAGTTACATGGCACGTGGAGGGAAGTTCCTAGAATATTTACGATATTTATTGTAATACGACAGTCGAATTTTACGCCTCTTGCAATTCATCCATGCAGTCTGACCGCTGAGCCATACGTTCTCATCGAGCTACGTCGAAATCCATATACACGTTTATCATCAATCCAACTTATTTATGTTGTTAGCATCTCTGTAGGGAGATTTTTATAAATTTTCGCTACCCAACGATAATTACTAAGAATTATCATTTGGCAAGAGAGAATGCTATTTATTTAATATTTTTAACAATTTTAAAGTATTATTCCACACTAAGAAACAAAAATACTATTTTTTTTTTTAAGATTCACGCTGTATCTCGCTTACAGCAGGATAGGCAAAGGAAACGTATTGTTAAGGCACTCCGTTCCCCACTTTCCGCCAAATTTTTGAGGCATTGCGTGTTAAATGGCAAAACTCAACGCCGGTTGTGCCTTGGTGTCAGTGCGAAGAAATAAAAATATTAATAAATTACTAATTCATTCTCTCGAGTGGGTTTCAAACCCAGAACCATCGCGTTAAAGTCATAAAAATACACACACAAACACTACACTTATAATTAATCAATTTCAGTGTTTCGTTTCAAACAAAGATTTTAAAGAAGTAAATTCGTATAATACATTATTTGAAACAATATACGCTGCACATCTCTATTGAAATAATTAACGTTATTTATTTTGTATTGCACGTTATTTTTCAATACAAACTATACGTAACTATATAAAAATCTAGAATAATAAAAATCTATATGCCATATTGATTTCTTTCTATATTTTTGCAATATACATACTTCAGATATTTTTTTCTATATCAACTTGTCGATTCAGAAGGCAGAAGATTTTATATGACCGTGAAACAGAACGGCCACGACAAGACCCTATAAAATCGAGTAGTAGGAAAGTTCGTAGTAAATATTTTTTTGTTACCAACGACGCTCCTTTGTTATGATTTTTACAGACAAACAAATAGTTTACTTACATTTTTTTGTGATCTTGAGGTTATCTGAAAAGGAACAAAATATATTAAATAGAAATTATATAGATTTTTTTATTTGACTCTGTAATTGTTAATGGTGTGGAGAAAATAATGATGATTGTAAACAATTTTTTTTCTATTTCTAGCAGAGGGTAGCACCTAGTGTTAAGACACTCTATTCCTCACTTTTAATTCAATTTTTAGGAAATAAAATTAACTCATTCCCCTGAATTGTCATCGAACCGACAACCATCGCACTTAAAGACAGATATTCCGCCGCTGCGTCACGACGCGAAGGACACATCCCAATAAGCTTTAATTTAATCGTAAATGTCAATGATGTCGTCGAAGGTCATATGCAAAGCGTGAAAACTGAGCGGAGGGCATGTTTGAGGCATTCTAAGATAGTGTAAAGTAGTCATTGACGCTCGGTGGGTAGAAAGCTTTCTACACCAACAAGAACAAATCATTTTTAATTAATTTCGAGAAGATGAGAACATTATTTTAAGGCGAATAAAATAATCAAATAAAAAAAAACGGTCAAGTGCGAGTCAGATTAGCCCACTGAGCGATCCATACCTGTTCCAGGATTAAGGGTCAACGGAATTATGGCTTATAATAATTAACAAACGGCCGTACATAATAATTTTGTATTTTTTTTAATTTTTTTAATTTTTTTTTATTTTTATTTTGAAATGAACTACAACTATAAATATGTAATGGATTTTTTCTATAAAATAGCAAAAAACTACTTTTACTCATGGATTCTTTCCTTTACTTGTATTGTAAGTTCTAACTTCGTGCCAAATTCCATAACTGTAGGTCCACGGGAAGTACCGTAATAGTACCAAAAAAACGTTTGACGTTCTATAAATTTTATCATTTTAATGGATAAACTATAATATGTTGTTTTATAAATGTTTATTCTTAACCTATCTTCGTAGTATAACAACAACACAATCTTTTTATAGAAGCTTTTTTAAGAATAACTTTATCTTTAGAGAATCTAAGCGTTTAAGTTTGATTTCTATTCATTTTATAGTAGACGCTGAGTCGGTGTTATAGTGATGTAAATAAACTGCAACGTATCAAAGGCGGATTGGTCATGTCTGGGATCTATTTGCGCTACAAATTGTTTGTCTCGCAGCTCTTTCCTTGAGCGAAGTGGTATGAATAATAAATAGCTGATACAACAGATACAATAATAAAACAGAAAGAAACAAATCTCTTACACACGGATAACCAAGAGCGTGTCGTACTCGCCTATGAAGGGTTCCGTAGCGGCATAACAAAAAAATTTTATAACCACTAACACTATTATGTTATAATTGATACATGTAGAGAGTTCTGCCCTTAATAATTTTATTTTTCAAGTAAGTAAAATAAAATAAATAAGGGCGAAACGAAAAAGAAGTAGTATAACTTTTGATATTACGCTATGCGGGAAACAGTGTGAACCTAAAAAAAGTAATACATCGATTTCTTTCGATTTATAAAATATGTTACAAATTTTTATCAAATTACAATTTTTCCCCGATTTCTGATTGAACCTAACACCATCGTGTAAACGTATTGTGAATTAATGTGCTATTATAATTTCCAATAAAATTTTATATTAAAAATATATCATTTTATTATAATAATATTATATAAATTATTTGAATTTGAATTTGAATTTGACTCGAATAAGTGTTTCAATGACATAATGGATATTACATTAGAAGCAATATTTTTTTTACTTATGATCATTATCTGTGGACGTTTTCGATAAAATATTAAATTATTTTATTAGTCGTCTCTTTATTATGTACACGCATGTCCTTCGTTAATTATAAATATATTTTTAAATATATTATATTTATTTTATATAATATTATATATATTTTTAGTGTACTTTTCTTTTTTTGTCCCTGCATGATTGCGATGAGTAAGCTAATTACTATAATCTTTTTTTAGGCTTAAAGCTAAAAAAAGATTAGAGTAATAGGCAGAGGGAACAGGGAGAGTAGTGTTATTACACTCTGTTCTCATTAGAACTCAACGCCGCGCTATGCCTCGAACTTACAACCTGTCGTGGTCACGGTCGCACGCATGTATTCCTGCGCCACGACCGGCCTCTAATTTATCTAATTTATGTTAAATAAATTTAACTTTACCAAAAGTCTAAATCGGATCTAAAATGCATGTGACTGTATACGCGGCATGTTGCGGGTTCGTTTCCAATTCGATTAAATGAAATATTTAAAGAGCGATACAGCGTGAAGCTGAAAAAGAAAGTAAATAAATAATTATATATTTCAAGCAGGCGAAGCTCTGAGAGTAGCTTGTATACAGTAAATTTACAAAATCATATTTAAAATTAAATGATCGTAAGTCGCTAATATACCGCTAATAAATATAATATAATAAATGATTGAGGCCAGTCGTGGCGCAGGGGCACAAAGTGTGACTGTAAAACCGACTGGTTGTGGGTTCAATCCCCACTCGACGAGATGAAATATTTACTTAAATTTATATTTCCATTTCTTCGCTCTGGTGTCGAGGCAAAGCGCGGCGTTGAGTTCTGCCACTTAACACGCAATGCCTCCAGAATTCGGCAGAAAGTAGGAAACGGAGTGCCTTAACCCTGCTGTGTGTGGGATATAGCGTGAAGCTGATTTATTTTTTTATTTAGATATAGCCGCTGATATTACCGCCAATAAGGCTATTGTTATTGCCAACACAACGCTAATTATGGTAGTCAGGAAAGCACGATCTTTTAATTAGAATGTGTAATCATTTATGTAATAGTGGCCACCTATTTAAACGGCTTACGAATATGTTTGAAAATATGATTTTGTAAATTTATTGTATACAAGCAATCCTCTTAAAGCTTTCGCCTGCTGGAATTATTTTTTTTTTATTTTCTTTTTTGCTTCACGCTGTATCTTACGCTATGTTAGACGCCAACGACGACGACGACGACGACGACGGCTACGGGTTCGATACACACTCATTGAAATAAGTTTTAATTGTTTCTACTCTGATAACATGACAATGCCTGCAGAATCCAGCGGAAAGTATGGAAATGAAATATTATAATGTGAGCGGAGTGTTTTAACACTAAGTTGCCAATTACCCTCTGCATACGCTATGTGAGGGATACAAAGTAAAATGAAAAAAAAAAATGCATGCAAAAAATGCCAAATTCTATTGAGAGCATAACTACAAGCTGTACTTTTGGTTATAAATATTACATTCTGCCTTTAAATATAAAATTACTTTTAATTAGTCAAATCGCATTATTTTTTTTATACTTATGGTGCGTCCCTTCAAATCCCATAACATACTAAGTTTTTCAGAGATTTTTTGTCATAAAAATCACAGTCTAATATAATATATAAGCGCCACGCATATCTGCGGCTTATAGGCAAATAATCCCATCGGCGCTGGGTCTTATCACTTCAAGTCTTGTGAAATCATGGCGAATTATCGTCGGGATCCTAAAGACTAAACACAACATATAATAATTTATTTAGTCATCGAGGCCCAGTGAGAGATCGTCTTACTGTGAACGTGTCTGTTGCTGGTTCAATCCCCACTCGGGGGAGTGGTTATTTTTATTTCCCCGCAGGAATATACGATGCAGCATAAAACTAAATGAATATATAAATTTTATATTTTTTTCAGCATATCTATTACCTCTACGTGGACCTTCCTCATCGAGTGCCGATCGTCTTGATCTTGGACTGCTCGCATCCGTCTGCTACAAGCCATTTTTATTATTTGTCCAGTCTGTTGCAAGATTTATCTAAACGCGGTCTCCACTCTAACACTTGTTGGCTTCCTCAACAGTCGGTACGTCTCAAGACATGACCGACCCAGTTCTATTATAGCGTACAAATTCTCAAACAAAGTCGGTCACTCGTTCACTGGAGTAATAATATGCTTATGATAGAAATGAATCACTCACTGAGCTACTTTTATTTTTTTTGACCATCCACTCAGCTCCGTAAGGTCATCTTTGGTAGGATGCACTGATTAAAGACCCTAGTCTTTGGGCAGTGTGGTAAAAACGACTTAAGAGATATGTGAAGATATGTCGTAGCTTCCCAAAATGCCGACCAGCTAAAGCATATTCTTCTATGCGCTTCCATCTTAAAGTTGTGCCGGCCCAACTGTGTAGTTTAGCTGCGGTATACGTATTCTTGCACATTTTTAAGAATAGAGCCACGTACGACTACTGGTCTCGGGGTTGCATAGCCATAACTTTCGTGTTGTACAATCAACTATTTAAAATACTGATAGTATTTGTTTCGATTAAATTAAATTAGCTTCACGCTGTATCCCGCACACAGCAGGGTAGGCAGAGGGAACCTAGTGTTAAGACACTCTGTTCCCCCCTTTCTGCCGAATTCTGGAGGCATTGCGTGTTGAGTGGCAGAACTCAACGCCGCGCTTAGCCTCGACACCAGAGCGAAGAAATGTAAATATACATTTAAGTAAATATTTCATCTTCTCGATCATTCTTCTTCTTTCTTTTCGAGTGGGGATTGAACCTAGTCGGTTTTACGGTCACACTTCGTGCCACTGCGCCACGACTGGCCTCTTAGTCTGGATTAAAAATTAGTATTTTGAACCAGGGCTCTAATCGTAAAAAAATAAAAAGAAAGAATATAAAAAAAACTGGTACAATATCAAAAGTGATGTCTACACGAAATAATATCATATAGCGAAGCGATTTGTAGGGTTTCAAAGAAAAGGAGATTGTGTTTTTGCGGAAAAAGATTGCTAAGCGTTTTATTTTATTCTACCATATTATTTTTCTTACAACTAAACTGTATTTTTTGGTTCTTTGAGTACGTATTATTAGCGTGATCTTTAAGTACGTGCTTTTAAATTAAAGATATCAAAAAACATTTGAAAGTGCTATAATTTTACAAGAAAAAGAAATTGCTTCATGTATTTATATGTATATGTATATGATTTTAATATACATATTTCTGTCAGGGAAAACAAAGCGTCTCCTTCTCAAAGAAATTGGTGGTCATCAGCAGAGTGAGATAGTATTTCACGTCATAACACCGATTGGCCCTGTATAGGGCCCAGATTCGGCCTTATCGGTATATTAAGTACTGTTCTTAAATCTGGGCTGGTGCACCCCAGTACCTTGACCCATTTGATGGCATACAACGAGGAGCGGTTTGAATCGTTGGAGACCCAATGATCTGTGAAAGGCTTGACACATTGGCTTTGTGTAGAGACGTTCTCTACTGCATTTATCATGGGGAGTGTTCTGAAGAACTGTTGAACTTGTTATCTGCCGCAGAACCTTCTGGATTTCGTAGGAACTTGCTTCCACGCGCCAAGCAACTGTGGAATGTCTAACAAAACAAAACTAAATAATAACAAAATTAAATGCTAGTAGACAACGTGGCTTTGATTAACTTAAAACAATTACATATATTGTATAACAAATCAGGTTTAAAATATTATGATGAAGTTAACAACAAATTAGTTATAAAGAGGTCATTGGGTAATATATAAGTCATATTATACAAGATAACAGAATTAAGTTATAATTTTGTTTAACCTAAAATAGTCTATTCAAATTTTTTTTATCATAAAATAATGCTGTATGTTACTTTCGTTTCTTTACTATGATAAGACCAAGTGCGCCGTTGAATTAAACATTTTATTGAGCCGTGAGCTAGTCGTACTATATATTATTTATAATACGCCTTTAAAACATCTCAAATTCAGGTAAATGAAAATAAATTAAGCATTTTTCGCAAGTATTGGTCGAACCCACTACTATTGTAGTAACAGACAGATTTTCTCGTGAATTATTTACGATTAATAAAAACTATCGTTACATAAAGTATTTAAATGTAAGGTTTTTGATGCCACTATAATGTATAAAAAACTATTGTCAGTAGTAAGTATCCATTAGTTACATACTATGATTATTTGCTTAGTTAAAATAACAAACAAGTGCTAATGATTATCCTTATCTTCCCTCTTACAGTCGTATATTTTTCAAGACCTACTATACTCGCAGGTATAAAATAAAAGTGATATCTTGTTTAGGATTCCGTGTCAAAAGGGTAAAAAGGAACCATATCACTAAGATTCCGCTGTCCCTCCATTTGTATGTCTGTTTATCTATCATCGGGTTATATCTCATAAATCGTGATAGATAGATGGACGATTTATTTCTATTGTCACACACCACCTGTCACCATAACAATAATAATAAAACAAAGAAAATAAATGTTTATTAAGCAGGCTCCCTATATGGCATACATGATTATTTGCTAATTATATGATTTCATAGAGAACTAGCGGCCCACTCGCGGCTTCGCCCGCATACCACCTATAATACTTTCATTGGGCTGCATTTGTCAAGAGATTAATACATTCAATCATGAACACTACGCTGGTTGTATGATAGGACGTCATCGGCGACAAGGGCGCCCCCAGAACACTCAAGCCTAGGCTTGCGGCCGTAAAAGAGCGTTTTAATAATAGTTTTTAATTTTAAATTTTCGCCAAAAGTATACGTCCAAATCACATGCTATAAAAGCCGAAGATTATCTACATTAAATTTCCTTGATGATGAAATAACTTTCACTCGTTTCATATAATGTGAAATAAAAATCGATTTTCAAATATTTTTCGTCACACAATGCCTTATTATCATTTATTTATAAGAGATAGATTTATGGCGTCACGGAGTTTATTTTAAATCTAATAAAATTGAATATGTTTGTCATACAACGTACTGGTTTTACAGATCTTAGCTTTTAAACAACCAAACAAACAAACAAATAAATAAACTCTTTCGCTTTATTACATTAGTATAGATATACGAAAACCGTGTGCGCGTCTCCGGCTCACACTTGGCTGGTATTTTCATCTTCATGTATAATTATTTTTATGAGTGAACTGGGATCGAATAAACAACTATCGCATTAACAATGTCCTACTGTACCACAATGACTTGAAGGTTTTACCTAGTATCTACCTAATAGAAAAAAATATACTTACATTGCTTATTTGATTTTTTTTCTACGTTAATTATATTTAAAATAATGTTTATTTCTCCCTAGTATAGAATCCATATAAACAATTCTAAATATAAACTTTTGACCTTCTCGATACCATAATAATATCTTATTAGAAGAATTAAGTGAAGATATCAAAATTGAGTAAATATTATTATTCAGTAAACAAAACGATGAATGCTTTCAAATAAAATTGAAATCATAAAATCGTCTATTTGTATTAAATTAAATTAACCCAGAAACATTATTATAGAACGACAAATATAATTCAGTTTTTTTTTATTTTCAAAATGTATATAATGGAAGACATATTTTTCGAAGAAATAATATATTTCACCATTATATAAAAGTCACACTAGATTTTTTTTTTACTTGTCTTTTTTCATTCTATGAAGGAGATTTACAATATAAATATCAGTGTAAAATTAAAAAACTTCTTGTTTGAGATCACAATTATATTTTTTTTATGATTGACTCTTTTTTTTTTGTTTGTTATCTCAGAACTTTTGACTGGGCAATCCGATTTTGATAAATATATCGATGGCTCCTAAGTATAAGGGCCAAAGTGCGAAATCACAACCTTACAGGAGAGGCTTCTAAAATTTAAATATGTTATAATTTTATGTTGGTACATCCGAAGAAAATGAAACTTTGCTTATCAGCTGAGACAACTAACCTCTATATATATACCGTAGTATGTTATTTATATTTATCCTAGTATTTTTTTACTGCACAATGGCCCTTATACGTTAGTTTTTGTTATATTTATTCTTCTCTAAAAACGCTCTAAAAAGGCCAATGTACCATATTGGCTGTTTTACGCGTATTGTGCTAAATAACAATATAAAATATTACTTTCATATTTTAGTTATAAAATTGATTAATAATGAGACTAAGATAGCAACTGATTATTACGAATGATGGTAAGTTAGGTATTGTGGTAACTATGTCACATAGAGACTTATACGTTATACGATTTGGTAACATGATAACTGAGTTTTCGGTTAGATCCTTTAAAGTTTAAGTAATAGAAAAAAGTCGCGTTTACATATTGTTTTAAAAATTAATTAGCCCCAAAAATTATTATTATTAGGCCCTCTATATGAATGTATTGTATTTCTTAAAGAAAAGCTTAATTGAATGTTGAATTTTAGTAAGATGTAACTATTCAATTTAGTAAAAATAGCTTTAATAAAAAAAAGATTGACGTGGACATACAAAAAATAAAGTCTGTATAAAATCTATCAAAAAATAAAGAGATAAAATCACTTATTGTCTTTATTTGACACGATGTAGTTAGAGGCGATTAAAGTTTTTGTTAACTATTGGTATAATAATTTTCGACATAAGTGACACAAGTCCTTCTTCTTACAAAATTTTATCGGTAACAACTGGTTATAACAGCAATAACCATTTCAACAATTTGTCTACTTGTTCGTACTAGCTGATCTAAGATTTTAATGTGAATTTTAATACAAATCTTTTTATACTATAAAACGTAAATGTTTTGTATTAGGTCCCTCTATAATTTTCAACTGATAGCAAAACAAAACAAACATACAAATACATATGTCCTGCTGAGTTTTTATGTCTGATTAACTCAGCAATTTTAATTTTTAATTTAAACAGAATCTCTTTTATGTGTATTTTATGTATAAGTATCAAACTGGTTGATTGGCCCCAAACATAAACAAATGTGTAGAAATTCCCCGCGTAGAAGTCTCAAATGACTATTTGGCCCTTGTACTTGTACCAGCTCAGATCAAGAAGTTGCATGGATATTTGAAAAATTCTTTGCTGATATTCCAGTTTCAACAACCGAGAAACTTATATCCTCCACAACCGTCGCTGAATCATTACTTAAGGAGAGCGTACATAAATGTAATGTAGATTTTAAATTTAAATCAGTGAATTCAAGGGACATCATTAAGACATTTAAGTCCCTTGATATCAAGAAAACGGCAGATCTATGGGATATTTCTGTCAAATTGATTAGTTATATAATAGACGCTGTTGCTCCTCACCTCGCAGCTATATTTAATAATTTTATAGAGTATAGTGTGTTTCCTGACCTAATGAAATTTAGTAAGGTCATACCTATATTTAAATCGGGTAGTACATCTGATCCCAATAATTTTTGACCTGTTTCTATACTACCCTCGTTCAGTAAGATTTTGAAAAAAATATTCTAAATCAAATATTACTGCATTTTGATTCACACAATCTAATGCACCATAAACAGTATGGTTTTACTAAAGGTCGTTCAACTACAGATGCTGGTATAGGTCTTATAAAAAATATATATGAGGCTTGGGAGGGATCGCAGGATGCTCTTGGCATGTTTTGTGATTTGTCCAAAACCTTTGATTGTGTACAGCATTCAACATTGGTCATAAAGCTACACTACTACAGCATAAGAGGACGTGCACTCAATCTTCTGACCTCTTATTTAGCTGACAGAGTTCAGAGGATTGATGTGAATGGCAAGAAATCTTTTGGTTCGGTAATCAGCATGGCGGTCCCACAAGGGTATATTCTTGGTCCTTTTCTCTTTTTAATATATATAAATGATTTAACGTATCTAGTTGAAAAACACCATGAGATAGTATTGTTTGCTGATGACACTTCATTGATTTTCAAAATAAAAAGACGACAAATCGTATATGACGATGTAAACAATGCTCTCTCGAAAGTAGTACATTGGTTCAGTGTTAATAACTT
>DWLH01000954.1:0-15257 GCA_018249795.1 Heliconius telesiphe telesiphe
TACGTATCTTCAATCTCAAAATAATAAAAGGTAAATTTATTACAGACCAGCAAGAGAAAGTTATGGTGGCGAAATATATTTTTTAAATATTCACGCTGTATTCCGCACCTAGAAGAGTAGGCTATACAGGCGGAGTATCGTAAAGCTAGCCTCACACATAATATTATTGTCAATATTGTATTAACAATAATATTGTGTGTCCGGCTAGCGAGCTTTCGATACTCTGCTCCTCACTTTGCCCGCATGCAGCAGGGTAGGCAGAGGTAGCCTAGTGTTAGTACACTGCGCTCTCCATTTTTCGCCGAGTTCGGGAGGCATTACGTATTGAGAGAATAAATAAAAATATTAAATATTTACTTTTTTCGAGTGGGCATAGAACCCATAATTTGCAGTGGTTACAGCTACACGCTTGTGCCCCTGCGCTAAGATTGGCTCCTAGGGATTATATAATATTTCTTAACCATTTTTTATTAACTATAAAAAACAATTTAATTTATATCGGAACCGCGAGAGCTAAACGAGCCAAAGTATGAAGGTGTTCGCAGGGCCTACTGGCAAGACGCAGCACGTCACTCGTTTAGCCTGATTTTGCCGCGGATGCCATTACATTAATGTTAATATCTCAATCATTTTTGAAGATAGAATTTTTAAAAATAAAGTTTTCTCTAGAGTTACTGGTATTTGAAAGAAATGAGGAAAGGATGAAATGCAAGATCAGTGTAAATGGTAAGAGAAAAAGAGAGAACAAGTTAATGAAGTGGTATGTTTGGGAAGTATTTTCAGTAGAGATGGAAGATGGATGTGAAAAGGCGTATTGCTGCCGATAATAGGGTTAACGGTGCCTTAGATGCATTGATGAGATGGTGAAACGTCAGTACAGCTGCATGTTTAGCCGTACACAATGCAGTGTTGGTACCGTCGCTGTTATATGGCAGCGATATGTGGGTATCACAGAAGAAGAAGAATTAGAGAATAAGAATAATAAGGTAGAAGACTAGTATTCTGTTTGTCCGACAAAATATATACTGTCATTTTTTATGGAAAAGGACAAGGCAAACGGGTCACCCACGACCCCGTGCAACACCAGAGGTGCGTTGCCGGCCTTTAAGGTGGCGATAGACGCGCTTTTTGAAGGTACCCATGTCATATCGACCTGGAAACACTGCTGCGGGTAGGCCATTCCACAGTTTCGTGGCGCGTGGAAGGAATTCCTACGAAATTGCCACGTATCCAGGTGGTGTGGATGATGTTTTAGCTTGTGACGTACTATGCGGTTAGAAAATTCGGCGGCAGGTAATAGGTCAAACAGTTCTTCAGAACACTCCCCATGATATATGCGGTAGAGAACGCAGAGATAGCAGACGTATCTACGCAAAGTCAAGCCTTTCACAGATCATTGGGTCCAAAATGATTCGAATGGAATGGAACATTGTATGCGATCAAATGGTTCAAGCTGATACTGGGGTGCACCAGCCCAGAGATGAGAACAGTACTCCATATGAGGCCGAACCTAGGCCCTATATAGGGCCAAACGGTGTTTTGGCGTGAAGTACCATCTCGCTCTGTTGATGACCCCCAGTTTCTTCGAGGCCAACTTGGCCTTGCTTTCCAGCTGATCGCGATACTGGCAGTCACTCGAAACATTAAGGCCCAATATACTGATACTGGACGCGGCTGTGTGTGGGGAGTGTTTTGAAAGACTGGCTACGACTGGATACGATTAATGGGATTTTTTTAGTGGTTAACGCGCAAACTTGTGTCTTCAGGGGGTTAAACTGAATTAAGTTATTTTCACGCTCATGAGGAGACATTGTCGAGGGATGCCTCAACAGAAGTCACAAGTTTTTTTCGGCACTGTTCAGCGTTTTCCCGAGAGAGACTTACGCGGCCGGAGTAAGCAGCGTCCACTGTGCTAGAATCCTCTAACATTTCATTGATATGCAGAATAAACAGCGTAGGAGATAGCACACAGCCTTGGGGGACGCCAGCGTTCACGGGCATATGTTTGGAGCAAAAACCGTCAACAGCCACCTTAATGCTGCGCCCAGTCAGAAAGCTGGCGATCCACTTGCATAAATTCTCGGGAAGCCCATAGGCCATAGGATGGATAGATATAAGATAAGAACGAGAAATAAAGATAAGTTTGTTACGCCAAGTTTTCGCTCCAAAACGTTAATAAATCTTTTATGGGTCTGAGAATACATATGTATAATAAAATTCCGCAGTGTATTCTAAGTTTGCTACTACAACTCTTTAAGGAATCTGTTAAAAAATACTAACAAGTAAAGTTTATTACACTGTTAACTTCCGAACCGATAGTAGTTTTTGTGTTTACATATTCATTTCACGATTCAAAAGTGCTTATAATAACTATTTAAATAAAGAATATTTGAATTTGAAGAATGAAAGTAAGAGGAATGTAGGATATGCGTGACTACGCATATCCTACATTCCTTTCGCTAATCGAAACCGCAATGAAAACAGAATGGCAGGTACTAACGAGGATGTCACAATGAGAATGAAGAAGAATGTACTCAGCTGGTTTGGGCAAGTCGTACGAATTAGTGATGAAAGAATGACAAAAAAGATTTATTACGGAAAAGTGAGTGGTAAGAGAGGTAGGAGGAGACATCAGTTGACCTTTAAAAACAAAATATCAAAGATATTTGAAGAAGGTCACATAAAAAGCATGGGATCCCCCCGGAGGACTTTTTTTTTATGGAAAAGGACAAGGCAAACGAGCGTTCGGGTCACCTGATGGTAAGTGATTACCGCCGCCCACGGCCCCGTGCAGCACCAGAGAAGCTACAGGTGCGTTGCTGGCCTTTAAGGTGGAGATAGACGCGCTTTTTGAAGGTACCCATGTCATATCGACCTAGAAACACTGCCGCGGGTCGGCCATTCCACAGATCCGTGGTGCGTGGAAGGAAGTTCCTACGAAACCGCACAGTAGTAGATTGCCACGTATCCAGGTGGTGTGGATGATATTTCAGCTTATGGCGTACTGTGCGGTTAGAAAATTCGGCGGCAGGTAACAGGTCAAACAGTTCTTCAGAACGCTATATATATATATAGAGTTCGAGAATAGAATTAAATTTCATATTTTATAAGTCCACGCAAAACGCGCTTATGTTAAGTCAAATTTCTACGGATTTTTAAATATTTGCTAATGGCTACACTGTATATATATATAGTGGATTCCGTTTCCGTCGGCCATAACACTTTCATTATCGAGTTGTTCGTTCGCCGGGTCTGAGAGGTCGATACTAGTGAATGAAGACTTAGTAAAATTTTCAAATTCTCTCATAAGAGAGGTGAGTTAACAATATTTTTACTGAAAATCCATAAACGTCTTTGTTTTAAACTAGTAGATGGTTACATATGTGTAATTACGCGTTCCAGATACTTATTCAAGCGTTTACGACCACGTAGGTACTACCTACAAAGAAACGAACATAAAACAGCACTATGCAGTTTAACGCCTTCCAAAATCATCATCCAATGTAAGTTTTAGTCTTTTTCTACGTAATAATTCCATTTTGTAATAACATATTAAGAACCGCATGAGCAATAAATCTATAACTTGGCGGCCATTTTGTGTAATGCATTTTGCACAGCTGATAATGGACGCGATTCCGCCATAGTTCCTTGCAGAAGAAAAATCGATAATGTCCTTTAGCTTTGTGTTTAAAATATAGTTAAAATCCAAAATTGATGCAATTTTTTATGTTATTTACAAAACATTCTGACCTACTTTCGTAACCAATAATGCAATCAGAGGCCTAAATATAAAAAATAAGATCAAAAAGAAGTTCTAGGAGTAAAATAATTCCGTAACTACATTTACTTAATTTAGTACTACTATCTATTTAAATATTTTTTTAGTATATACTTGCCTTAATTGTCGAGGGTAATTGAATATAACTGATTTTTAGACAATTTTAATGATTTACGCTAACTAATCCTAGTTTACCTAAATATCTATGCTTTAGTAAGAATAAAAAAATAACACTATATATTCTTTTGTAAAGTATTGGTTTTTAATAATGTGAATAGTGTTTGGGTGGTGGTACATGAAACAAACACTATGGTTCTTCTTAAAAAAAAAACTTTACCAATATGAATTTTACTCTTTTAACTTTATCATTTGAGAAATAAAATTCCTGTTTCAATATGAAAAAAGCCGATTGTTCATTCATTCCTGTATTTACGATATTCTTACAATATATATAACATTTAAACCAGAAATCATAATATTTGTGAATTGTAAATATGTCAACATTTATTTATTACCACTAACAAACTAAAACAACAAATGAAAAGACTGACTTCAATAATATTTCACTTGAATATTATATTATATTCATGCAAAGTCATTAGGCAATAGACACTTAAGTTTATGGAAGTGCAAGTAGTTTAAATTAGAAATATTTTAAAAAATCTCAGAGAAATATTTACATACATTTATAAAATCTCAAACCTACTCTAGCATATTTTGTCCAAAAGTTTAATAGGTTTTTCAAACTAGAAATATTGTATTTATTTTGTTAAAAATCCTTCCATAATTTTATCACATCCATTGGTGTCGCTGTTGGAGACATTCATATGAAGGTCACTTTAATTGAGATATTTTGCCAAATTTTTTGGATTAGCTGTAATGAATTGGTAAGTATTAAACCCAAAAATATTATTGTATTAGTTTAATAATTATATGATGCTGCTAATACATATTACATATCACATAAAATTCAAATAACAGTAACATATCTCATTTCTATTTTTGTTGACAGCTATAGACCTCGACTAGACCGGAATGAACAATTCGGTAAAATGCCTTTCATTAATAGTCTGCATGATTTCGGTGGGCCAAAAAACTTTCAGCCAAGAAATGGGATGGGTAATAAGAACTTTAGGCCTCGAAATGATTTTAATGGGATAAGAAATGATTTTAACAATATGAAAAATGAAAATGGAAATCCTAGTGATTTTGGCGGACCGAAAGAATACAGACCCAGAAATAATTATAATAATCAAACTCAAAAAAAGAATGATTATGATGGTGAAAAAAATTCAGGAGGCAATATGCAGTTTTATAATGCAAAAGGTGATTTTGGTGGACCTAAACAACAAAACTTCCAAAAAGGTTTTGCACCCAAGAATTTTAACAATCAAAATGGAGGCAGCAATGGACAACAATCATTTGTTCCTAAAAAGATATTTAACAACAGTTCATCCCAGCCATCTTCAGATTTCAATGATCGCAAATTACAAAGCCGTAAAGCAAAGTATCCTGGTGATGGATTGATAAAACCAGTATGGGACATGGCTAATCTGGGAACTATTCAAAAGAACTTCTACAAACCACATGCCAATGTTGAAGCACGTTCTGAAGATGAAGTGGAGATGTTCCGTGCAACTAAAGAGATAACAGTTAGTGGTAATGATGTTCCTCGGCCAAATCAAGTTTTTGATGAAGGCAATTTTCCTGATCATATCATGAACACTATAAAAGAACAAGGTTGGGAAGAACCTACTGGCATTCAGGCTCAAGGATGGCCTATTGCTTTATCTGGCCGAGACATGGTTGGTATTGCATCCACAGGCTCTGGCAAAACTTTGGCCTATATGTTACCTGCGGCAGTTCACATTGTTCACCAGCAGAGGATTCAACGTGGTGATGGTCCTATTGCTCTAATTTTGGCTCCAACAAGAGAATTAGCTCAACAAATTCAATCTGTAGCTCAAGCATATAGTGCTCATGGTTGCATCAGAAATACTTGTCTCTTTGGTGGATCCCCTAAAGGCCCACAAGCTAGGGACTTAGAAAGAGGTGTAGAGATTGTTATTGCTACCCCTGGACGACTGATTGATTTCTTAGAACGTGGTACCACCAATTTACGACGATGCACTTATTTAGTGTTGGATGAAGCCGATAGGATGTTAGATATGGGATTTGAACCACAAATAAGGAAAATAATTGAGCAAATCCGCCCTGATCGTCAAGTCCTTATGTGGTCTGCTACTTGGCCCAAAGAAATTCAAGCACTTGCAGAAGATTTCTTAACTGATTATGTTAAAGTAAACATCGGTTCTCTAAATCTTTCGGCTAACAATAACATAAAGCAAATCATCGAAGTCTGTGAAGAACATGAGAAGGAAGTGAAACTAACCAATCTATTGAAGGAAATTGCTTCAGAGAAAGACAACAAAGTTATTGTGTTTGTTGAAACCAAGAAAAAGGTAAGCAGTCATTACTTTTTTTTTTAGCAAATATTATATATTTTTTAAATGATGGAATTATATAACCAAATAAAAAAAATTTAGGTGGACGACATAGCTCGTGCAGTGCGACGCAATGGTCACAAAGCATTAGCCATCCATGGTGACAAGTCTCAACAGGAGCGTGATGCTGTTCTCACAGAGTTTCGTAATGGAGCAACTACCATACTGATTGCTACCGATGTTGCTGCTCGTGGCTTGGATGTTGAAGATGTTAAATTTGTTGTTAACTTTGACTATCCAAATACTTCTGAAGACTATATTCATAGAATTGGTTAGTAAATTATTTATTAGTAAAGGAGATGTTTTGTCATATTACAATATAATATTAACATAATATTGTTTATCAGGTCGCACTGGTCGTTGTCAACAGTCTGGCACAGCCTATACCTACTTTACTAGTGGAGATGCAAGACAGGCTCGTTCACTCTTGGCTGTTCTGAGGGAGACTGGACAGAACCCTCCAGCAAAACTGAATGATATGGCACGAAGCAACAACAATAACAACTCTAGCCGCAATAGATGGCAACAAAGAAAAGAAAATAATAGCGGTGCAAGTTCCCCACGCCAAAAGAGTAATCAGTGGAATAACAAAATGGCTAATATGACTAATGAAGAGAATCCTAACAATTATCAAAATAGAAACAACACACAGCAGCAAGCTCCTCGGTTCTCCAATCAGAACCAAAATGCAAACCAGGGTTATAGGCAACAAAATACTTACCAAAAGACCGTACCTTTCCCCAGTCCCAATGTCTTTGAGTCTATGGGAAGTTACCAAGGGGGATACAATAATGGATATCAAAATGCTTACAGCAACCAAAATGGCTATGGTCAGAGGACCTACAACAGTGAGTGTTAGTTACAATTTTTTTACCCATACTTATCCATATATTCATGAATATTGGCATAAACTAATTTTGTCTGAAAACATTTTTAGATACTCGCCCAAATGGCGGTCAGCAATATCACCGTAACACCAACTCTGTGGGCAACAAATCTGCGGGATCCGGTTCGTCTTATGGCTCGCCGCCTCCTCATTTCGCTACTCCACCTCATTATCCACAGATGCATCCTCACCATCAAGATATGCTTGGTTAGTCTAACTTTTTCTAATAAACATTTTTAAATTAAGTATTTTTGTTGTAATCAAATAAGTTTATTTATATTAAATCTTGATATTAAATTAGGAGGCAAGTACTACGGCGGTGGCGTCGGCGGAGGCGGTCCGTGCGGCTATCAAGCGGCAGTAGGCGGTGGAGTGCCCTATCCGCATCTGCCACCTGGCCCGTTGTTGTACGCGCCAGTCCAACAGTAAATTTATAACATTTTATTCCACATTATTGTGCAACTGTTCAGTCTTTTTGCACGCTCAATATACTGACTATAATATATATTTAAAAGCACAGAATATGTCAGTATAATATTTAGATTAATATAATATTTTGGTTTTACCTTATTGCTTAGCAGTGTTCATTTTGACAGACTGAACTTTTTTCTAAATAATGTGGATTTATCCTTACATGGCCCTCATATATGTTGATTAGGTTCTTGGGCTTTCCATTTTGTTTTGATGCCCCTATTCCATATTACATTAGTTTACATATTAACCCATAAATAGAATAATATTGTACTTAGTTTTCCAATTATTGATTATATTTGTACTGTTTTGACTGGATGGGGCAATGTTTTTTTATAACTTTAATAATATTAGAATATTTTTTTAGATCTGATTGAAAGGTTCAAATTCTATTAGAATATGATGTGCTGATATTCTCTTCATTTCACTAAAAACAGAACTATTTTATGGGGAAAAATAATTAAAAGTCCTTTTCATGAGTCTAAATTATTAGTGATTATCTTTCAGATCAATATGTATGTTTAAAATAAGTGTGTTAGGTTTAAATCTGGTTTGTTAACTGTTGACCCTATTGGTATTTACAATGTACTAACACTACTCTCACGACATTGGCTTTCAAATACTTTGTCTTAAGCATTTATATGAAGCATTTACAAATTGTGGTAATGTTTTCAATAATGTTATTTATAAAGAGGTTTTTATTTGAGAGATATGTTATCACTTATAGTTTTATATAAATTGTTATAAGAATACATAGTATTTTACTTGAAGTAATAGACAAATTAAGTGCTGCATATAAAATATATATGGTCCTAACAGTCCTTCAGTCTATAATTTAATTTAAAAAAATAATCTCATTATAATCAATCACATATTTACAATGTGACATTGGTTTTGACGTATTTGTTTATAAATGAATACTGTAGAATATGTTTTATTATTACGAAAAATGATAAAATAGAGAAGTGTCAGTCAAATTTTTGTAAGAAACTGTAAATACGGTCAACAGCGAATGATCCAATGTTGGTGGGATATTTAAATAACTTGTCATTTCCACCTTTAGATTTTAATCACTATATTTGTTAGAGTAGTCGGTGTGGGTACCCCAATGTGTAATCCTGGGTGCCTTTCGTTTTAAAATGTCTGTATGATGTACGAAATGCACGAAACATATAGAAGATGAGTTAAATTTTAAGAGGGTGGAATTCAAAAGGCAGATATAAAATGTAATATTTTATATAAATTATTTTTATTGTTAATGATGATCTTATCCAGTGAAAATGTGCGGGACAACTTAGTATAAGAAAATTGAAAATGCTTTTGATATACTTTAAAACAATCTGTATTGCCAGATAAAATTGTGAATATTTTTCTTATGTAATGTCAATGACATTTCGAGTCATGATTTCGAGGTTATATATTTTTATTAATGGTTATTAGATCTTGAGTATTATCGCTTAGGATTAGTCTTTAACAGTCGGACTAAATAGCTTAGATTTTGAATGCGGTTTACGGTTAAATTGATTCTACTACTATTGTCAGAAACTATATTAAAAAAATGTAAATAAATACTTACATGCATTTAACATAGACACACAATAAGTATTTCGGTCATTGCAAAGCGCCAAGGAATGGTAACTTCTTTCTTTTCTTAGCAACAATAAGTGTATTCTTTGTGATCGTTTTCGATTATTTTTATAATGTAAATTTCACATAATTCTAGTTAACTACTGGAGTTTCTTTGTACGTAAAGGGGTTCTAAGGGCTAAAGGTAGGAACGTCAATTGGTACAAAATATAATTATAAAAACAAACATGTATGTATTTGTGTTGTTTTAGAAGCCCATTACTGTCCAAAGAGTAAAAATCTGTGATATTTCATTACTATAACCTGTCGTTGCGTTGGTCAATTGTTAATACATAAGAACACTTCCTTTGGTCGGAGAGTGTAAAACTAGACAAAAATATATTTTTTGACTATTTGAGCGAATTTCATGAATGTTTGTGACTACAAAGCTTGCAAGTCGTTCACAAAGTATATGATAGGTGTAAGAATATTTTATTGTTATTCAATTTAGTTTTCAGTTAACCGTGAGGTGACGAAATGTACCAGTTCGAGGGACGTAAACGTTATTATCTAGAATTCCCGTTATTAAGTGCATCTCAAAGATACGAAACGATAACTCGCACGGGTCCGATTCTCTGATAGATTAAAGGGAAGGGGTGAACAACGTAATGTACATATGTATAAGAAGACTCGGGGTATTGTGTATGGTCGCGGATCGCAGGTAGCTCCTGTTTCATGTACAAAGTACTGCACCCACCTCTACTAAACAACTGTGATAATAACACTAAGTAGCGTAGCAGGCGATTTATATACTAGTTACGTCCAAGAGAAGGAATGACATCATATCTGACATACTGTATTGTGATAATAAATATTATATCGAGACGTGCACTGATACGTGTTCAGCGCGTATTGATAAAACTTTTTCTCTAAATAAGACTGATTATAATTATTTCTAATTGAGTATTTTATACAAGTTTCACTTTGACTGAATGAATTAAGATGTCTGTATTTATATCGGTAGTATTCTTGTGCTGTGTGTTTTCACCAAAATTTATTATTCACTATGTTGGATATGAGTCAAAGCGCCTTTCTTATGCGGTCACCTGATTGAAGATGATATTCAACTCTTCGCAAGTTGATTTCTACTTTCTTTATTGTGATGGTAAAATGTTGTTGACGAATTGTGGCAGCGACAGTATGAGAACTAACGTTATAAAATGTATGTTATTATTTGTTGTTAATTTGCTAAATTTTATTTATTCAACCAGATTATCTCATAGACGATCGTAGTTTCATGCTTTACTATATACTATTTAAGGATTTATTTTCTAAAATTGTAGGTTTGTGAAAAATATACATAGATTTTTAAGTATGTGGCAATGCAGATCTTCATAAATATTGATTCTATAACAAAGTACATAGTTCATATTTATTCAACTTGTAAGGTATTATAAATGGAGATGAGAACTCCATTTAAAACTGTCCCAAAGGGAAGTCTTCTGAATGTTTCTAAGAAGTGCATTTCTTCTATGTAATACAGTATTAAATTCCGATTAATAAATTGATGTATAAATAATACTCGTTTTCTTTACCACTTATTCCTTTGTTATTGCAATTTATAAAATCGTCCTTAAGTTATTTGATTAAAATGAAATTTCTTTATAAACCTTGATTTAGTAAAAATTATAAATGTGCTTAGATTATAATTCAATTTTTCGTTTCCAATTAATATCTGATAATATCGATTTCACTGTTCGCCTAACGCCTAATGCGCATGTCATGAGAGAGCGGAATTATGTATACAGTCGTATGACGACTGGTCAGTATATATAACTATTGCTGTCTAGCATGTAGGTTTTTTGAACTTGAAATTGACTACTTTAAATTAAGTTTTCTCAAATAGATTAACATCAGATAAGAGTATCTTAGAATTTTATATTATACATAATAAAAAATTATGAAATGCCCTTAAAATCTAGTAAGTTCCAACAAATTTCAACTTAGTACAAAAATTCTACATATTGTATTTTTTTTAAACCGTAATTATCTATGTATACATATTTTTAAATTGTATAAAATATTTAAATATGATTTAGAGCTCGAAAAAATATATATATATATCGGATTTTATTAACTAAAAAGCTAATAACCCTTCCTTCATAGTTCTCCTAAAATTGTTATTTTTAACCAAAAATTGTCTTTTTTAAGACCAGCGTGTAAAGCTGAAATTTTGCTGTGAGATATAATCTTGGACATTATAATGCACGTTTATTGAAGTGGCATCTATGAACAACTCCTATTTATTTTAAAAACGGAATTTGTAAAAAATGTGTTAATACGAACAATGACCATTAGTGTAGAATAATGATAAGCAACTGAAGGAAAATGATGCTGTCGTACCAACAAAGATTCTTTACAACAGAATAGAAATTAAATACTTATTTAGCTTCACGCTGTATTACTAGTGGGAAAGTCAGAGAGAACGGAACGCCAAACGCTACGGTCTCTATATACCTCTTTCACCTCGTCCACTGTCATCAACTTTTCATACATGCCCCTCTCCTCTTAGGCGTCCTCATGGTTTTTGCGTAACCTTCCTCCAGTATCTTTGACGATGTATTTTCGAAGGTCAACCAAGGTCTCCCCCTACCTTTGTTACCCCTCACTTTTTCTCCATAAATCTTTTTTCTAATTTTCATCACCAATTCAATCGCAGGTTCTTCTATATTCTCACCATGAAAAGTATGATTGACTTACTCCTAGCGGATCTAGGAGTATATTTAAGGTTAAGTTGTGGACATCCGAGTGCTTAGGATGCTATCCTGGACAGAACAGACCAATATGTAGTCGTTGCTAGCCTCTCCTCCTCTGCCTCGGTACAATACAAGGGTTCGCTTCTCTTGTATTGTACCGAGGCCCCTGAAAAGGCACGTCTCACGTATTGAATAAGGTTGCGCCATGTCAACTTGGCAGTATGAAGTGACACAAATTGACATGCGAGTGAAAAATTCCTTCTCAAGGAAAGTCCTGTCTCGAAGGACCAGAGCCTCTTCTTGCATTTGAAAGAAATGAAGAAAGGACGTACAGACGTATTGCTGCCGGTAACAGAATTAATGGTGCGGATACATAGATGAGACCGTGAAATGACAGAATAGTTGTACGTTTGAGTACACTGTGCAATGCTGACGACCGACGCTGATATATGGCAGCTTAACGTATGTGTTGCAGAAGAATGAAGGAAACGTAAGATATGCAACATTAAATCCCTCGTAACTTGCTGTGTAAAATGTCCGAAATTGTATGGGTTGCCGAAAATACACAATAAGACTAAACTGACTATCTTCAATAGTTAGCCAAATCAGTAGACCGAGGTATAAGCTGGCTCAACTTGCCAAAGACTCTTACCATTTTGTTTGTGGGCTGAAAGATCTTAAGTTAGCTAACAAATAAACCATACTTCTATAGTGAGTCTTACCACCTTTCTACACATTTTTCTACCATTGGCATATTTTATCAAAGAGCCCACCAACCCGCAGTAGAAAGACAACCGGGACTTCTACCATATGTAAAACACCTTTTGAAACAGACAGGATTGCATATTTAACAAGAAAACGTAATTTTCCTCTGTAGTGTGTAGACCTATAAAAACTAGATAGTAACCGTGGTTACTAGCTAGATGGACGAGTGGTGATGAAGTAAAACATATAAAGTTAAGATAAAGTGAGATGTAAAAAAAAAAAAATGATGTAAAATTTTAGATATATTTTATACTTACATTAATTGAAGTAGCTTATTTTTGTAGTGTTCTACATGGGAAAATTAGTAATAATATTTATACATGTACGGAATTAATGTCTATTGAATGTCATGCAGGATAGCTGCCAGTTAATGTAGTTATTAAATTATATCATTGACATTGAAAAGAGCAACTGTTGAGTTTCTTGCCGGCTCTTCTCAGCAGAACTGCCTTCCGAACCGGTGGTAGCTTTTTGTTTATATGTTCATTCGACGATTCAAATTTGCTTATAACAGTATATTTGAATAAGGAATATTTTGAATTGAAAGCTATACAGCAAGAAGATTGAAAAGAATAGAATCCGAGAAAAATTCAAGAACAAAATTTAGGTACTACGTAATCATAGCTGGTTTAAACATAAAAAAATCAATCACACGACCCATCTATGAGTTAACCTATTAGAAATATGTCTAAGATTCAGGATTACATCCTAAAATCAGACTCATTCATCTACTCTAAAAGCTAATAAAATCATTGTCTTCAACCAGCGTCATTGCCATCTTTTACAATTTTCCTGACAATGACGTCGCAATCAATGATATTTTTACATAAAACACGTTGGAATTTCATCAAAATCTCATTAAAAGTACTTGAAATGTGCTTGTTACAGATTTTGTTCAAAATGTCAATATAAGTATATATTAACGATTGCCGAAACATTTTTAATCTAAAGGTAGTAAATAAAGATATCAATGACGATTGATGTGCTAAAATTAGGAGACTCCAATTTAAGACTTATTTCTGAATTGTTAAAGCTTCCATGGCGCAAGTTGCATCGTCGGAAATTAAAGCTCTGCATGCTAACATTATTATAACCCAAAATAAACAGTACGTTAGATAACGTATTTTCGTGGCAATATTTAAAACAAAAGCTCGCTCGCACCTTATTTTTATGAACTTTTTTGCGATCGATTTTTGTGTAGCTACACCTAAATTATAAGCACGTTTTATTATTAAAAACTTTAAGTATGTACTTATTTAATTGAAAATAGCAAAAAAAAATAATTGTTTAATTACGAATATTTTTGATAAGAAAATCTCCACGTAAAATATTAAATTTTTTGAAGGTTTTTCTTAAAATATATTTTTGTATACACTAAATCATTAAACTTGTCTAGACTCCTTTTTTATTATTTAGTTAAGTATTTAATATCACATTCATCTTTTTAAAATAATTTACTATTAATGAGTAAACACAAGAAAATTGAAATTTGTACGTTTTGGAGAACTGCCATCCTTAGCAGTCGGGAATAAACGAACGTAAGTAAAAAATATGATTACTCTGACCTCAATTATGAGCATCTACATTGATCTTATAAACAAAATAAGGGGGTTTAACCCCCTCTTACTTTGCTTAAAATTATACTACAACACCAGTTTGTAGGCAAAGTAAAAAAATACATGAAATGTATCCCGCACACCGCTGGCAGAAGCAGGCACAGCAAACACAGTGTTAAGACCGAAATCCGAAATTTTCGAGGTATTGCATGTTGAGTGGCGGAACTCAACGCCGGGCTTTTGCCTTGGTGCCAGAGTGAAGAATTGAACATATTAATTAATAATAAAATATTCGCTCTAGTAGAGATTGAACTTACAACCGTCACCTTACACTCGTGCCCCTGCACCACGGCAGCCTCAATTTAAAAAAATTGTGTTGGTGCACGCTAATCTTAGAAAGCGGCCGTAATAAATGTAATTTTCACTATTATATTTTGGTAAGGTTTCCTTAACATTTAGTATTTATTTTATTTCAATCTGCTTATAAATAAAAGAAAATTAGTTTATAATATGTTTAATATTCATTCATAAATTATAATCTAATAATCAATCAATGAAAACGGCATCTGAAAGTTGCTCTCAAGATCGATTTCAGAGTTGAGAGCCCCTTATAAATACATACTGGTAGTAGTTCAAGCGGGCGGAGCCGCGAGCGGGTAGCTAGTACAAAATAAAAAGATAACACAATGCTCACAGCTTGCAGGTATTGTTAGACATTAAGCTATGGATGCTATTAATAAAATATGTTAAAATTATATTTACTTACTGGAGCAGTTAATAAAGCAATTTAGGAAATTAGTGATAAAGATCGTATACTTAATTGAAGTAATAATTATTACATTATAATATGTTTCAAGTTTCAAACGACACTTCAAAAAGGATAACGTTCAAGTGCAAGTGCAAGTACATAGTTTTAATTTCTATATTTTTTATTATTATTTAAATCTCAAATTTCTAATATATACTTTTTATTTA
>DWLH01000955.1:0-15249 GCA_018249795.1 Heliconius telesiphe telesiphe
TAATCGATTCCAGTTCAAAATCTCTGTGTAGGTCGACGTTACGTACGAACCAGGGGCAACCCGATGCGATACGTAAGAATTTATTTTGGACTTTTTGTAAGGGATCTAGCTTAGTGTGCGCGAACGCTACAGAAGCGTATGACATTATTGGCCTTATACAAGTTTTGTATAATGTCAGCTTATGTCTAAGTGACATTTTACTACGCTTGTTAATGAGCCAGAAGAGTCGGGTGAGAAATTAATTAGCTTAAGTAATGCAGATATTGACATTAAAGCACTCGCCCTATGCACGTTTCAATTCGCTATCATTAAAGAAAATGGCAGAATATACATATAGATACATATGGTACTAAATTGCAGTAAGAATCATATAATTTTTTTAGGATTTAGTTAAGTCTTGAAATTGAAAAATATATATATATAAATCGACATTTGTAGGTCACTGGTGGCAGTACATTATGCTGTGTTTTTTTTGTCGCGTTTCTATTTATCTCGTTTAATATATTTGTTGCTACAATAATTGATAGTAGAAATTACATTAAAAAAAAAATACGTTCGACAGAATAAGATTCGGCGTTTTGGACTAGCAGACCAAACCAACACTATTTTGACCTATGATATTTACGACACTTTATGACCACACCTGATGCTGATCCTTATCCTGACCTGATCCTGATCCTGACTCGATTGAGACTACTTTCTACTTTCAATGCATGATATAGGAGCTAAGATAAATCAATAAATCTTCTGGTTTTTACTATTTCTTAAAGGCTTATCGAGTATTCTAATACAATCAATAGCATAGCATAACAGAAATATTCGCGTATTTTTTTAATATTGCATAGTATTAGCTTCATTTTTTAAGAAGCCGACCATAATTTTACTCAGCATTTTTTTTCTTAATTTTAGTTGCCGATTCGAAATATTTTCACTCAAAACTCATTATAATCAAAAGAGCAAAATTTATAGTCTGCTTCTAGTCCCAATTATATATTTCAGCACATTTATTTACTTATCTAAGTCAATTTTCTACAATATACAATTTAGGTTATATTTACTGCAGAATGACAATTAAACATAATCTAATAACTTTTATATTATTATTAACTAAAGTATGACTAATCCCTATCTTTTATACACAAATTTATAAATCTGAGCATTGCCTTTGTATACCAGTAAGAAGTTCTTTTGCAACTCTTTATTTCACCGACGCGCTTTATCACATCAGACGAACCACTCATCAGAAGATGTAGACGACTCCTACAGCCGTGAAGACCTCTTCTAATGTTTTGTATTTTCAATAAATTGCCCTTTTCGTTTCTCATTGCCCTCATTTCACTGGGTGGTTCCTCTGGGGTGTCAGCAGTCTCAGCATCCGACTCCATATCCCTCAAATTAATGCAATAAATGTCATTAAAAACTAATAATCTTAGTAAATTGATTGATATATTTGAATTCTCGATTCAAAAGCATTCTCGTTTAAATGTCATTCTAAAATTATTCAAAATAGATCAAATGTCAATAAATAAATCAAAAGTAAAAAAAATATATATATTCAAAATACATCAAAATGTCAACAAATAGACCAAAAGTCAAACAGTGAAAAAAAAAATACTAAAATAACCAATATAAATAACCAAATAATTCAAATTACCTATACTACACACTACCTGACGTAACCCGCGGTCACCACCGACCAGCGAGCAAGCAGGCTCACTAACTCAAAATACATATCACTATTTTTCATTTCATCTATGGTACGCTGACCATTTCATGTACGGCACGCTTACCGTATCATCTATGGTACGCTGACCATTTCATGTACGGCACGCTCACCGTTTATCAATCTTCATACTATTCTAATAAGATACATTATGAAAATTCTAAAGTGACTAAATTTACAATCAAAAGCTATACATACTAAAGCTAGCAGTGTAAAGTTTGGTTTGCATGTTTTGTTTTGTACGTAACTCACTATAGGGCGTGTCCCGCTTCTGAGATGTAAAGAAATCAAACACCTCGAGGCTTTAACAGAACTTATATTTCTTCCAGAGTAAAATAATATTAAGCTTGTACAATATCTATCTTAAATTCTAATACAATATGTTATTCTAGAGATCTTCTTTCTTCTTCCGCTCCAAGTCTAAAAGTATATCTAGAATTTTTCGACCACCTCAAGCGTCATTTTATTAATGTTCTCTGATGACAGTTCTATATTAGTTATTTTCAAACATCTTTTTATTAAACAAAGAGGTTGATTTACATTTTTATAATACATTATTGCGAATATTAAAACTTATAAATATAAAACCATTACAATATGAATTTGTAAAACACCATTCGGGGCAATGATTTGGTATATTTATATTATTTAATTTCTTCCTCTCGTAGACAGTGTGTTCTCTGAGTTTGTAACATGCAATATCGTTTTGCCACAGCTCGAGCTGTACCTGCCATCCAATAACAAGCAACAGCTTGAGTGGCGAGGGCTGATATGCATTTCTAAAGGGGCCTTAAATCAACATTTGGGCCCTAATATTATACACACTGCGGCGACTGCCTCTTCCTGGACCTACGTGCCACGAATGGATCTATGGAATATTAAGAATTTTACTCTCTAAATTGATAATTGCTGTAGATGATGAAAATTACATAGATGTCGAGCAAATGAGAATTTTCAATAAACTTCCATCAAACACAATTGATATATGTAAGTTATCTGATTGGTTTACGTTAATTTTAGTTCACTTACCTCGACACCAAGAGTTTTTAAGACTCTATTTTATGTACCATATCCTAAATCTACCACTTCTTATGAGTGAAATGCAAGTAAGAAAAGAATTAGAAATTGAAATTATAGGCATACCTAGGGAAACATTACACATTATTACACATATATACTTATAGTACATAGTCTTAACCGGTTTTTTTCTTAAGCAAATTGGAGGTAAATTACGTAAAAAATTATTGATAGAATAAAACTTTTTTGGTATCAATCGGAAGTAGACAAAATAAAGATGTTTTTAATATATTTAAACAAGTTTTTTAAATAAATTATGAAAAAAATATCAATTGAAAATTACAGTTTGTGATAAAAAATTATCATTTTCAAAGGTTGTTATTCAATAAACAAAAAACTACACTCATTAAATGGGGCTTACATTAGATAATATTAAATGAAAGTTTAAACGAGCATTTTATTGAACACATGATATTAATATATAAATAGTTAAAATCTTGAAAGTTAAAATATCGAACCAATCCATATGAAGTAAAAATAGTTGACCATGACACTCTCTATCACCTGTATTAGTGTTCTATCTTTTACCCTGTGTAATACATTAGATATAGCCCACCTACTGCTATGCCTAAGAAGAAGTGATGTGAAAATGTGCCAAATATATTCTACCGAGATATTCCACAATCCCACATATTTTCCGAACAGTTACAATTTAACTTGAAGACCAATAGATGGCGCTGTGCATAAAGCATCATTTTCTGAATCGTGCTGGTAAGATTTTTGGCTAAAGACAATTGACTGAAAGAAAAATGACATTCGAAACGTCTTGGTTTTGTAACTGTTGATAAATTAAATATTTTTAAAGCACTATTGTTCATAGTACAAACAATAAAGTAAACAAAACTGAATTGTTGGTGAAGGTTACCTTCATAAATCATAAAAAAAAAATCATTATAGAAATTACGATAATGTAGTAAAAGAATCATATTAGAAGTCATTATAGTTGTCAGACACTTCTGTTTATTATATCAATAATCATGTAGTTCAAGCGCGCGAAGCCGCGAGCTAGTAATAATGCAAATATAATATTATGTCTAGTGTTTTTAGTTTTAACAATTTGTATAAATTTGACAAATGTAGATAAATGTTAACCGTTCAATTTAAAGTCATAAGAAATCAGGAAGTTTTGTCTGTATTTAGTATTGCATAAGCGAAATAGAATTGTAGTCGAATTTCATATGTGAATAGAAAATGTGGAAGTTATTATTTTATGTTTTCACGACTGTGAGTGGAATATGTGTATTTAGGGAGTATTTTAAAAAAAGTCACAGATCTACTTTAATTGTGTAATAAAGTTTGTATAATTACCAATAGGTACTGTATTAAACAAATAAAGGCATTAAATTGTAACAATTACAATATTTTCTAAATTAAGTTATAATATAATTCAGGTATTGAGTAACCTTTGACCGTGACCTTCATATTTTTTATTTATTTATTTTTATAACATTAAGTCATTAGAGGCCGTAGTAGCGCAAGCATCAATAAATAACCACCACCTACATGCATTTCAGTAGTTATTGCGTGAAAGTGGAACAAACTTACACATATTGTAATTGAGAATATCTATATAAGAAGTATGTTCAGTAGAGATGGAAGATACAAGATGGATGTGGAAAGGCGTATTGCTGCCGGTCACAGGGTTAATGGCGCCTTAGCTGCATTGATGAGATGATGAAACGTCAGCACAGCTCCACGTTTCGATACATACAATGCAGTGTTGGTACTGACGTTGTTATACGTGGGCAATACAGAAGAAGAATGAGAAAAAGTTGAATGCCGTGGAAATGCGATCTCTTTGTAGGATATACGGAGTCAGTTTAGCTGATGGAATCCGCAATAAAGAGATACACAAAATAGCAGGAACTAGCGAAGATATCACGGTGAGAATGAAGAACGTGCTCAGCTGGTTTTGGCTCGTCGAACGAATGAGTGATGAAAGAATGGCAAAAAATATTTATGATGGAAAAGTTAGTGGTAAGAGGGAGAAACCTCGGTTGACCTTCGAAAACACAGTATCAAAGATACTGGATAAAGGTCACGTAAAAAGCAAGAGCACTCCCCGGAGGGCATGTATGAAAAGGCTAATGACAGTGCACGAGGCGAAAGAGGTATGTAGAGACCGTAGCGCTTGGCGCTCAGTTGTCTCTGACTACTCCGCTAGGGATAAAGCGTGAAGTTAAGTGGGTAAAGCGGCTATAGATTTTCAAAAATGTAAAAATAAAACTCTTGCATGGGCATACTCGAGCGCATCAGATATTGATATCATCCATATCCTGCGTATTCTTAAAAATGTTACTATGAAAATCTGATTATTTCCATGATGGAAGTGATCGTACGTAAGGGTAAAAATAAAAAAAAATGTAGACTTCGTCAGATTTTAGAAAGGGGATGTTAAGTAAACCTAAAAAAAACTCTTTTATAATAATATGATGATTTGGATGTGTACGCAAAGTCACAGCAATTGCTAGAATATGCAAAAATAATTTGGTAATTTTGAAAAAATAAAGCGCATCAGATTAAGATAATATATATGGTGCATCTTCATGCCCTAGATGTGCTATCTCATAGTTTGACGAATCTGAAAAGACTTAATCTGAAAAGACCTAATATGATAATTATTTTTTTTAAATCATTGATCGTAATCAATTGAAAAGCTCAAGAAATGCATGCATGCATGCGAACATGTAAATAAAAGAGTGTATGTTTGAAGTAAAATACTTGTATTTATAAGAAAATATTTATAAAAAAAAAAAATTGAGTATTTTTTTTAATTATTAACTTTATTGATGAAATAAGAAATAATAAAAAAAACTGAATATTTCTTGTGGAATTCATCAGAGTAGGAAAAACTCCCCTACTGAAACAGAGATTAGCAAGATGAGTAATTACTCGAACAATATCCCTACATATATGTTTAAGGAATAGTGTTGGGATATTATCCCAGCCCGGGGCGCTTTGAGTTTTAAGACTCATTAGAACACTTTTCACTTCGTCTTTGTATCATAACAAAAGACTTGACTTGCGGCGACCGTAGATTAAGGTCGTCGCAAGAAACATTGGGACGACGGTGTATTTTTTGGGCAAGCTCTTTTCCAATATTTGCAAAATAGTCTTTAATGTAGCTTACTGATTGTAGAGGAGAGGATTTCATAGAAAGTAATTCAACGCTGGGATTGTTAGATTGATTAGTATAGGTTATATTTTTAATATTTTTCCACAGCATGTAATTGTTTGTAATATTTTTAGTCATTAATTCCCTTTCATATTTTCTCAATTTTTTTTTAATTTAATTATTGCAATGTGTACCCCAAATATGTTATTTTTATTATATCATTGTGTGGATCATTTTTTTTTTTTGCAATTTATTGCGATTTTTTATGTAAAAGGCCTTCGGTGATCCAAGGTTTTATTATGTGTTTACTATTTGGAATTTTCAAAATGATTGTGTTTTTATTTATTGATTCAATTAATTTATATATAAGGAGGTCAATAAATTCTTCCCGGTCGTTGCAGTAAAGTAAGTCAGCTATAGCTGACTTACTTTACTTACAACTACCTTTTAGAAAATAATATATTATTTTCTAAAAGGTACTTTTATATACGCCTATACGCCTGGTCAAAGTCAATAAAAAATGTATTAATTATATGTTTTTTTTTTGTTTTACTTTCGTCCGTTATACTGGTATGTAAAATGGCTATATAATATGCCGATATTATTTTTTATCATGAAGTGGTCTAAGCAATTTTCGTCTCTAGCAGGGTATGCCCTGGCAATATACCATACTGTGCTAGCATGTTAAGATAATTCGTTCTTTTTGCGAAACAGACTGGAGCGAGCATTTCATTCCCAAGGCGTTTGTACCAAATTAATGATTATCATTAATTTGGTATAAACATACAATCGTCATAACACACAATCGTCTTTTCACAACTTTTTCATTTATGATATAGAACATTCTCGGACATTTTTTGGGATCCTATTGTAAAAGCATACACATTGGCCCATAAAAGAATTACTGACTCGATGTAATCGGGTTACAGGTGCGATAAGTTTACTCCTATTTCTAGTATTAATATTATGTACATCACAAATTTTGGTAAAATCATTAATATTTTCCTTAATGTACATAACATTTCACAAAAATATTAAGATGCAACTGTCAATATATTAATTTCTTTAATTTTTAAACTTTAGAGCCTAAGTTATAGATTGTGCGAATAGCTTGCTTCTGCAAGACAAAAATTCTCAAATTGTCACGAATACTTTTATTATAACCATTATTCAAACAACTAAGTTAATTATAGAATTTTAAGTTACTTATGGAATATTATCTGTATATCCTCTCAAGCAGCCATGTACTGCCCGCCGAGGCGCCGTCGCGACGCATGGGCACAAGGGTGTGACTGTAACGCGACGGTTGTGAGTTCGATCAATCAAGAGAATGAATTATTATTTCCTAATATTTTCATTTCTTCGCTCTGGCACCAAAAGTACGACGCTGAGTTCCGTTTAACACACAAACAATCCCTCAAAAAATTCAACGGGATATGGGGAACGGATTATATTAACGCTAGATTCCGTTTGATGCCCTGCTGTATGCTGGATAGAGCATGAAGCTTAATTGATCTGTATATTACTGTAGGTACTTATCTGTTTTAAAAGTTAAAATTGTCTCTAAAAAGTTTTTAAATATTTTAAAATATGAATTATAATTGCTTATTATTTATAACAAACTGATAGTTTAGTTACATATTTCATACGACAATCTAAGCAAACAGAAAGTGGAGCATACTGTATATACAATATACATAGATATAGTATCGTTTTGTATGAGAGCAACCCTCATATACGGTTGAAGCTTGCCACTGCAAACTGCGAGAGCGTTGTAATTTAGTTAAGTTGATTGCATTATTTATGTGTTTGACTTGATATTATGAAACAGTAAATTAAACCGTCAAATTACAATTTACATAAACTTAGTTAGGCCAGTCCTGGCGCAGGGACACTAAGTGTGACTGTAAACGTGACTGGTTGTGGGTTCGATCCTCATTCGAGGAAATTAATTTTATTTCCTCGCGTTTGGTCGGCTTTTTATTAAATACACTTAAATAAACATTTGTATTTTATGTGAGGATTTCTCATACTAAACAATTAATAATATATACAACTATAACTATATATACAACTATAACTATATATACTATATATATTTTAAAATAGGATCCCAGAAAACGTAAGACAGTTATCTATATCACGATTTAAAAAAAAATGTGAAAAAACGTTGGTGTGTCAAAGGTTATTTACCAAATTAATGATAACACGCCTTGGGAAAGGAATAAAAAAAAATCTGTTTCAAAGGTATCATTATCACAAATAATGAAATATGTATTTGTATAAAATTGATTTAAAAATAAGTCCCGCTGAATTTCTTGCGCCGGTTCTTCTCAGGTCTGAGGCAATAACTTTAGTGAGCTGATGGTAACTTATTTGACGTTCAATAAGTTAAAAGCAAAAAAACCTTTTTCAGAAAAAAAAAATATTTAAACGCTCTAAAAAGGAGAAAATATTTTTTTTCTTTTAAAATTTTAACTATCAACCCATAACCTCATTATACACAATTTATATGATTATAAAAGCTTGTCGTGCGATTTACTTGTCTAAATAAACTATTATTAATTTAATTATGTAAAATCTGCTAAGTTTAAAATTTTAAAGTTGCCACATGCGTTTTGATGGGCTTGGGTTGCAAGGTAAGTAAAGTAAGTACTTACTACCTTGCATATTATCGTCTATGCCGTTACCTACTTAGGCTCGGAGCTCTTGTCTGCTGGTCAAGCATATGTGGCTTTAAGTAGGGTTATTTGAAGATTCTCCTTATAAAAGAGCTGGACTGTTCAAAGTTCTCCGGCAAACAACCTTGCAATAATGATGCATTGAATAAGATGTCAAGACTGAGAAACCTAGCCTGTCGCGATATTTAATTGTGTAAATAAACTAGTAGGTACTAATTTAATTATGTAATATGTGCTAAGTTTAAATTTTTAAAGTTTCTATTTAATAAATATAGATTAACGCGACAAGCTCTTATGATCATATCAATTGTGTACAATGATGTTATGAGTTGATAGTTAAAATTTAAAAGATTTTTTTTTTTTTCTTTTAAATGAAAAGCGTGGAGCTGATTTATTTATAAATCAAATCAATTCAGCTTCACGCGGTATCCCGCATACAGCAGAGTAGGCAGAGGGAATCTAGTGTTAAGACACTCCGTTCCCACTTCCCATTCTGGAGGCATTGCGTGTTGAGTGGCAGAACTCAACGCCGCACTTAGCCTCGACACCATACCGAAAAAATGGAAATATAAATTTAAGTAAATATTTCATCTCCTCGAGTGGGGATCGAATCCACAACCAGTCGGTTTTACAGTCACACTTCGTGCCGCTGCGCCACGACTGGCCTCAATGATTGAATGAAATGATTTATTTATTTGATTGCTTTTTAACCATATTTTGAACACTGGAAAGATGCCACACCAGTGCCGGCTTAGCTTTATTACCTATGTTTACAAGGGAAGGGGCAGTGTTCAAGATTGTAGTAGTTGTAGGGGCATTAAGTTTTTGCATTAAGTGATACGCACGATCGACCTCGGACTCCGCCGAGAGTTTACTATCTCTGAGCTTCAATATGAATTTCAGCCAGGATCAGGCACTATGGACGCCATTTTCGCCCTCAGAACTTTGATGAAGGCGAACAGGGAAAAAAGGAGAGCTCTACGTGTGGCCTTTTTAGATCTGCAGAAGGCCTTTGATTGTGTGTCTTGCCAGTGTATCTGGTGGGCATTGTGATCTAAAGGGAAGGGGAGGCTATATTAAGATTATCAGAGACATACACCAGTATTCCGCTTCTATAGTTAGAACCGCTGTTGGTGACACTAAACCCTTCCAGATTACAGTAGAGGTTCACCAGGACTCGGCTCTTAGTCCGTCCTTATTCAATGCAGTGCGGGACACTGTCTCGACTCACATTTAGTACCAGCCTTCGTGGTTGATAATGTACGCCGATGCCATAGGACTCATTGATAAGGACCGATTTACGCTAAAGCGGATAATGAACCTCTGGAAGAGTACGCTTGACAACGGCGGTCTTAAACTAAATGTTTCGAAAATCGAGTATATGTTGCGGGAGCCCAGACTAGAGCAGTATCCATAACCAGCCGTTAAGTCGGAAATTTTAGGTACTTTGGACCCGTTGTGTATGAGTCTGGAGGCACGATGTCCGTAGCCGGATAGGCGCTGCCTGAGCCAAATGGTGGGAGGTCACTGGTATGTTAAGCGATCGCAGGATGGCTTGGGTGGCCAAGCTCAAGGGGCTGATATACAAGAGAATCATTCGACCGATTCTTTTATACGGCAGCGAATCTTGGCCAACACTATATCAGCGCACTCAGGAGCTTCATATCACGGAAATGAAGATACTGGGGTGGACGTGCGGCCTAACGCGGCCTGACAGTATACGTAACGCATTCATTCGAGGTAGTCTTGGAGTCCGTGACGTAGTGGATGAGCTCCAAGGGCGTCGCCTGAGATGATTTGGCCATGTTACGCGGCGGCCTAAGAATTATGTCGGATGCCTTGCTGTATCAGTTCCGGAAATGAGACCTCCCGGATGCACAAGGAAGCGCTGGTTGGATGTCATGATGCTGGACAAGAGAACCAATAGTCTAACACCGAGGACGCTAAAACCGTGCAAAGTGTAGTAGATTGAGTAGGAAGTTACAATCTCACATTGCATTTTTTATAGTAGGTTTTCTGTTATGACATAAGTATAGTAACTTGAAGAAATTCATGAATATATTATTCATGACTGTACGTAATTTAATATAAAAATACGCATGAAAATAACGCACTGAGATGAAATTTCTGAATAAAACCTACGTATAAATTGTCAGTTTACATCCAAACGCTTCTCAAAGTAGTGCTTACATAAAATGTAATTTACACAAAGACGTAAATAAATTTTTATTTCGTGGCATGTTGTAGCGTAGGAGCACAGGCTCGTGACTGTAAACGCGACAGGTTGTGAGTTCAATTCTCAGTTGAAGAAATTAAATATTTATTATTTTCAATTCCTCGCTCTGATCTTAGTGGAGTGTCTTAACACTAAACTCCCTTTGCCTACCCTGCTGCGAGCGGGATAGCTCGTGAAGCTTTAACAAAAAACCATTTAATATCATATACAAACATAGAATTCATTCTAAGAAGAAGCGTTTAAAAAACCAATATATCGAAATGAATGGATTTTGTTTTCATTATAGAAATAGATGGTGAATTTATATACAAATCTATGACTTTTCAAGAATTTCAGTTCAATAAAGCCATTTTAATCAAGAGCGCATGACTAGCGTTTATAAATCTAAAGCGTTCACGTATGAGTATGTCGTGCCTCGTCGATAGCCTATTTACTCCCGCAAATTCTCAAGTCATGTCTGCAAGAATATAGAGGCTAAGGCGATCTGCCTTAAAGCTCAGTACAATAACGGGCTACGTCTTTATAGGATTTTCAATATTTGAAATTTTGTTATGGAATTTTATTAACAGTTTAATATGAAAATTTTATTGTAAGGAATTTAAGAGGGAGAATATTTCTGTGCAGTTAATTTTAATAAAGTTGGCAAAAACTTTCAACATAATCAGAATTTTTTTTCAACACGTTTTACGTGTTGTTAGTGGAGCAAAATGTTTTTAACTTAGATTTTAATTATCAGCTTCCCGCACACAGCAGGGTAGGCAGAGGGAACCTAGTGTTAAGACACTCTGTTCCCCTCCTTCTTCTTACTCGTACTTACTTTCATTAAATTTAGTTACTTTAAATTAGATAACTGATAAAAAATCATAGATTATAATAATTATTATTTAATTTTTCAGCTTCACGCTATCTCGCATGTATCAGGGCAGGCAGAGGGAGTCGACTGTAAAAACACTCCGCTTTCACACTTACTTTTTTGAATTCTGGAGGCATTGCGTGGTGGATCTGATCGCCGCACTTAACCTCGACACCAAAGCAAAAAGTGAATAAATTAAATATCTCATTTCGTCTAGTGGAAATCGAACCCACAACCTGTTGCGTTTACGTCCACACGCTTGTGCAACGTCTGGCCTTACAATTTTGTATCTTAATCTAAACATAGATTGGTAATAGAAGGTGTTGTTAATCGAAATTTGAGATAAGTAAATTTAAATAATAAAAAGTTCAACTCTACGACATGTATGTAGAGAGCTGTAAAATATTATAAGCAAGTGAGTGAGATTTAAATCTGCGGTCAAATTAGTGCGCAAATTTTGAATGTGAATATTTCGTACGTTCCAGTTATAATTGTGAATCAAATTAAAAGGTTTTATCAATAATTCATTATTAACATACATACATGTGGCAAAACGCGGTTGCGCGTATAGTTTCAATTATTCTAATATTTTCTATATAAATAGGATAAATGAATACAGAATATAAATTAATTGTTTAATATACCTAAATATGATATTTTGATAACAGTAGAACATCTATTCTCTTTATCACTCTCAGTCTTTGTGATGATATCTTTTATTTTGAAAAAAATCAAGAATTCAAGATAGCTTCAGGTATAAAAATAGAAAAATTATATTTAAATCTTATTAAACCTCATTTTTAGGGTTCCGTATTTAGAAAAAGAAGGCATCCTTATAAGGTCATTTTGTTTTGTTGTCTGTTTTTGTCAAGTTTAAAATCTCAATATCATGTGGAGATATTATGCCGAAAATATGGGCATTTATGCATTGTTTTCCGTTAACATTTAACCAATTCTTATGAGACGATATCACAAACGAATAATATTTTTTCAATTATATTTATCTGTACTCCCTAAGGATAATTGTAAATTTTTTGTTGATTACCAAGACCAAAATCACTAGTTGTATTTTAGATACGAAAATTTTGGTTATATCTAGTGAAAACATGAAGGTAGGCGTAGGCAACAGGCATGCAATAGCGTTCAACTGCTGAATCTGAATTACAGATGAGGCTGTACCCTACCGTCGTTTGAAGGGGACCGAAGCTTTTATAGCATAGCATTGGGTTGAATCTTATATTATCATATATAATAAACAATATTTTATAGTTATTTAAATAAATATTACCTTAAAATAAAGGCCTTTATTTCAATTATTTTCATTTTTACAAATTAAACAATGTGTTGGGGTCCTTCACTCAACATGTAATGTCTATTCGATAGATTCCATGTCAGATGGTGAGTGAGAAGTAGGTTTGGAGTGTTTTATCACTAAGTTTTCATTGCCTAACTATAGAAACATTATAAAACTGTTATAATTTTGAAATAAAACAGAGGTACTAGTTGACACTTGTATATATAATCTTCATCAAATTACAGTTTTAATTAGGAAATATTTTATTTACATTTAAATTAAAAACTTCACAAACTAAGAGTTTCTTAGTTGCCTTATAAAATGACGAATTAAAATAAGAGAGGCGTACTTACGGCCGGCCCTCCTCTTAGACTCCGACATGAGACCATGCCAGAGTGTCATTACAAGTATATTAACTGTAGTTAATTTTATAGAACTTATAAATCTTCTAGAGTTCCGCCACTCAACGTGAAGTCGGGAACGGGGTGTCTTAACACTAGGTTCCCTCTGCCTACCCTGCTGTATGCGTGATGCAGCGTGAAGCTGTTTTTTTTTTAATTTTATTAATAAATCTTGTATACATTTAACTATTTAACTCTACACTGTGTGCACTGATGTGTGTGCAATTATTCATGCTTTAATTATGATCATTGTCTGTACTAGCTTGTTACAAGCTTGTTATATGCAAATATTTACATACATACGTAAAGGCTTATGCTGTATTCCCGATTTCTGAGTAGAAATAAAGTAAAATAATGTTTAGTTTTTTTAGCTTTACGCTGTATCCCGCACATAGCAGGCTGAGCAAACTTAGTGTTAAGACACTGTGTTCCCATTAATACACTTCCGTTTCCCACTTTCTGTCGAATGCTGGAGGCATTGCGTGTTGAGTTACAAAACTCAACGCCACTCTTTGCCTTGTTAGCAGAACGAGGAAATGAAAATGTAAAATATTTTATTTCCTCGCGTGGGAACTGAACCCACAACCTGTCGCGTTTACAAACGCATGCTCTTAACGCTCTAAACGCATTGGTCAATAATTGCAAAAAAACTGCTTACGTAATACTTGAATGGCCCCTAATTAATAAGTTTTCTTTATGGAGTTGTTAATTAAAAATATACTTACTTGCATATTAAGATATAACAAAGATCTTTTAAACTTTTATCGTAAACTATGCAACTCTGTTGAGGTAACAATTTCATGGAAACAAACTTAAGCGACGTCAAGTTAGCTCCCCGAGGAGATAGCTTTCTGCCAAGTTATTTGACAGGAAGATAAACTTGATAAACATAATAAAACTTAAAGTATAATTATCTACAGCGAGTACTTATACAGATACAACTAATATTTTTTGTTGAATTTAATATATACCAACCTAGCAAGTTAAGGTGTTGAGGCTGTCGTGGCGCAGTGTAACAAGCTTGCGACTGTAAATGCGACGGTTGTTGGCTCAATTCCCACAGGGGGAATGAAATATTTAATGTTTTTACACTAGGTTTCTAGGCTCCCTCTGCCAACCCTGCTAAATAATAGGGTTAGCAGAGAGGCTCTACGCTGTATCCTGCATTTGCTGATAAAAAAAAGTTTAGGTATTTTATTACAGCAGAGAGTTATTTTTTTATAGTTAAATCGTATTACGCTGTCCCTTTGCATACTGGAAAATTACTTCTGTAAAAAGATCATCACAATTTTTTTTTCACCACAGGCCTTAGAAGTTTTGATAAAATTTTGCATATTTAAAAACGATTTCTATTTCTGTGTTACTTCCAAGATTTATAAGCCGATAGTTTTGAAATATTACATTATTCAAAAGGCCTACTATTGAGCTATGCATTCTCTTATTATGTAATATTATCTTTTTTTTACCGTACAACCTCCTTCGTGTTTTCTCCATACAACGTGACTTTGGCGAAGTGATATGTGCTCAACTGGCACGCTCGGCACGTCATAATGAAAGAACTATACCTACTATTGAGCTATTGAGTAGAGAGCACAGACGCAACAGTCGGACTGTATTAATCAATTTTCAACAAATATCCGATTTTTTCCAAAAAATCACAAATTGTCAAATATCTGCGGAACCACTAAAAATTGGCTAATAGGTGTGTATGTGTACTGAGGTCTTTTACCCATAGACAGACGTCGACCGTCGATTGCGTTATACCCTGTATATTAAAGATCTGAATTTCGTCTGATAATAGTCTTAAGGTACATCCCATATAGTTCCCGTTAAAAAAATACCGAAAGAGTCAAATTACTTGAAATTACT
>DWLH01000956.1:0-15237 GCA_018249795.1 Heliconius telesiphe telesiphe
AAAAAATATAAACATTTTTTATATTTTATATATATAAAATATATAAAAAAATAATTATTTATTATATATATATATATATATATATATATATATATATATATATATATATATATATATATATATATATATATATATATATATACGCACACACACATCTACACACATATACACATACACACGCACGCACCCCTACGCATACACACACACACTTACACACCTCACATAACCATCACGCACATCAAATACTCGTCATCTTATCAACTCTGCGTTTTCAGCAAATAGTCTGCGGATCAAAAGGGGTGAATCTATGTCTCCGTAAAATAGAGCGAAGGACAAATAATTGATGGACAGTTAAAACTTTACAGATGGCGTATAGTTCGGCAGTTGGAAAACGAGTAGGTTTAGAAGTCATAACCTTAAGTATGCATCTCTGGGCTTTTTCTAGTGGAAGTAGGATTGATTTAGGTGCACCACCCCAAGCTGGTATGTAAGTAAAAATCGATTGGACAAGTGCGAAATAAACCATCTTGGCGATTTCAATACTAGCGCCAGATCTTAGTTGCTTGAAAATGTATACTATTTTTCGAACACGGGCACTTAACGCTAGTACATGATTCTTCCAGATGATATTCTCATCTATAATAGCTCCAAGGTATTTTATAGTGGAAGTTCTAGTAATATTATTACAGTGGCAGGTTAGACGTAATTCGGGGTGGCATTTTTGAGCAATTATACTGAAAGAATTGGGTGGTAACGAGCGTTTCGGGCCTAAAGTTAGAAATTGGGTTTTATCCACATATAAGGTTAGCCTGTGACAAGACAACTAGTTCATTACGATGGCTAAAGCTTTCTCACTATGCTCTCGTGTCTCGTCCCAACTGGTACCGTGAACAAGCAAAGCGGTATCATCTGCATACGAAATAAATTTGGTATTTGGCACAGTCAGGTTGCAAAGTTGATTCATGTATATTAAAAATAGAGTTGGTCCCAATACGCTACCCTGAGGAACTCCAAACGAGACGCTTGCTTCATCGCTGATATTATTATTAATGTTAACTGTTTGTGTTCTGCCAGATAAATAGCATTTGAAAAGATCTAAGACAATTCCTCTAATACCAATATGTTCTAATTTACTATAAAGGATTGGTCGTGAGATCGTACCAAAAGCCTTAGAAATATCCAAAAATATGCCAAAAGGGTTAAGAACAGAGGACGATATACCGTCCCACCCCATCGCGCAATGGCTTTTAAGATTGAGAATTATGGATCTAATTTCTGAGTTATCAGTTTCATTAACAACCATTGAATTAGGTGTCACCTGGGAGGCGATATACGGTAGGTACATCTGAGGAACACTATTGAAATGATCCGCAGAAGCAAAGTTTTTCCCTATATTAGCAAAGTGATCGTTTACATTGTTGACTGCTGAGATTGGATCGTTAGCGTTCAAGAGATTGTTTGAGGCCTTATTTAGTTACATTGCTGATATTAGTTACTTTTTTAATAACGTTCCATGGCCTTTTTGTATTTTTGCTAGCTTTCCGGAATTCGATATTTTCATTATTAGATTTAATTTTTTTTAAGCAAGTTGTTATAGAAATTTTTATAACGAACGTAAATGATTTTAGATATTGGATATCATCGGGATTCTTTTTAGTTTTTTTTATATAGTTTATCGCGATTTCTTATACATCGGAGCAATTCAGGAGTGATCCATGGTTTTATAATTCTTTTCCTGCAAGAAAAGGTTCTGGTGTACTTTTGTATAACGGAGCTTATTGTTAATACTATTTTTTCTACTGCATCTTCTGGATCTCTGTTCCTTAAAATATCAGTAAAATCAGATGTTTTTAGTACACGAGCAACCGATGATAAGTACACATATGTCGCAGTTTGAGATGTTAATATATTTCTATTTTTAAGTTCACAGCAAACCAGTATAGGACAGTGATCAGTGAGAGGTGCGTCCACCACATATGTAGAAGGTCCCCTGTTGCTTCGAAGGAGTATGTGGTCTATACAGTTTTCGTTTCGTGTAGGAAATAGTTGCGTTGGTATCAGACCATGTGTTGCGCATCGGCTTAAATATTCTTCCGCATGCGAATCATTTGACGAGCTGCTAATATTGATATTTATATCACCAATAAGTACTTATGTTTTAGACTTTGTTAACACGAAGTCAAAACATCATCCAAGCTGCTTAAGAAAGTATTAATACAATGGTGGGAGATCGATACAATTCAATAATGACATGGGTAGTTGAAAATGTAATTTGGAGGCAATTTGCCTCACAAATACTGGGCTCGGTAATCTCACATAATAAGGTATCTCTGGTATACACGATGAGGCCGTCATTTTGATTTGTATAGCCCGATTTAAACGCACTGAAATTCGGCAAAAGTGGAATTATAGAAGCCTTACTCAACCAGCATTCCGATAAAACCAGAATGTCAACTTGGTAATTTAACCTGTTTAGCAGAATTAAAAGCGAGTTAAAATTGCAATTTATACTTCGTATATTTACATGAAGAATTTTTATACCATTAATGTGAGTCAAGGATTGCTGACATTGCTCGGGAGAACAGAGTTGGGAATCAGCTACCAATAAATCATCAATATTATCAAGTAAATTTTTGTGAATCATTATTCAATTCTGCTTGAAAACGTAAGTGCTGGTAACCCATTTTCTAAAGTTTGGTGAGGCATTATTTATTTTTAATATAGTGGAAAAAACTAAATTTTCAAGTCCAACTACTCGTTTAATAATGATACAAGCGAAAGCTTTACAAACCCGTACACCGAAGGAGGTGATGTAAATGTTATTATAGAAAAAGGCATTTAAAACCGGCGTGAAGTAGTGGCTTTATGCCACTGCGTTTCGCATCAGGTAATGCCGGGCTCCGGCGCCCAACCCTCCTTAAAGGCAGGCAACGCACCTGTAGCTCCTCTGGTGTTGCACGGTGTCGTGGGCGGCGGTGATCACTTACCATAAGGTGACCCGCATGCTCGTTTGCCTTGTCCATTTCCATAAAAAAAAAAAAAAAGTAACAATAAATTGATGCGTGTATGTGTAATAGTGTAATTAAGTAAGTATATAGAATCCATAAAAAAAAATAAACAATATATGAATTTAATTAGAATAGAAGAAAATAAAACTAAATTTGACATATGAATATAAAAATAAGAGTACAAATTCCAATTGTCTAGTCCTTTTTTTAGTATTATATCTGATAAATCATTTTCAATTCTAACAACTACAAACTTATCTCCTTCCTTCTTCCGCAATAGTACCTTGCCGTTAGAAATCCAGCAGTGTGAGTATTCGTTTAGTTTAGCGAAGTCACGGGCAAGGAAGAAAAGCTTTTTCATTTTGGGTGTTAGACTCTCAGATAAAAATAATCGTTTTGGCGGTCCTGGAAGCTTTAATTTATCCGTCGTTAATCTAATATTTTCTCTATTACCGTTACTGTTCATTTGAATAACTTTTTCTTTCATCATTACCCCTGTAAAATCCACAAGGACTGTGCGGTTTGATGGGTCACGTGCTTATATTATATAAATTATAAATATACGTTTTCATTCCTTCAGAATAGTTTTTATTACCTTTGAACTCTACAATAAGGTCAGCAGTTGTAGCTTTACCCTGTATACTGCACATAGCAAGGAAGGCAAAGGAGATCTAGTGTTAAGACACTCTGTTTCCATCAAGATAATTCCGTTTCCCATTTTCCATTGAATTCTATGGGCATTGTGTGTTGAATAATTGAATTTAACGCCGCACTTTGACTTGTTACCAAAACGAAGAAATGAAAATATTAAATATTGCATTTCCTGAAACAGGATACGATGTAACTGATATCCCAAAAACCTTTAAAAATATTATTTTATAAATAATGCCTTGGCTCGTGATGTCTAGTGGTTAGAACCGTTTATACTTGTATCGTGAATAACCCAAAATCTTTTTGAGATTCAGAGGTTACAGTATTAAGAAAGTTATATTTGCAACCCATGTGTATTATTTAATGTCATCAGAAGTTTATCTAAATAACTGAAACTCGACGATATTACTATGTCATAACTCGAAGCTTTTGCGAAGAAAAGCCAAGAGTTTGTCCTATCTTCCTCTCCACTATAACTGCGAGCTAGTTATAATAAAAGAAAGAAAGAGCAAAAAGGAAAAAAGGGCACCGCCCCGCCCCTACACTGTGGATTCCTACCAGACTGCGGCTGCAACAGTCTTATTGAACTCTCCGGGACGTTTGTGTGTGATCTTTCTGAAGGTACTTGTTACGTTTGTTTATATTAAGGTTGTATTAGAATTAAATTGATTTGTGAGATCAATATAAGTCGTTGGAACGAATGCACTACCGCAAGGCGGCCGATATGTTAAATAAACGCATGGTATCCACCCTACAGTCGTGTCTCGAACCGTAGGCGGACACTAACTACATACATCAGAGTTCCAGGACATAAAATAGCACCACAAACCCGTATGATACGGGCGGACACTACTATATACCCCGGAGCTGGGACATAAAATAGCCTCACACACCTACTAATTGTATATCAAGTCATAGAAGTGGTATACAATATATCAATGACCAACGCCATACAAGCATAGCTTACGCACTGAAAGCGTACTGCGAGACGGCATCAGCTACGATATAGTTGATGTCGCTATAACAGTTCGCATAAGCCCATCACGTCAGCCACCGCGACGTCAAGCAACATTCAATATTATAATATTGGTCAAAGATAACTTTGATCCACAATATGTGTCGCTCCTACACATAAATTGCCTTTATAAAAAATTCAATCCTAAAAGATCGTGCCATCATATTATATTATATTTATTATATATTTGGTACGAGTCTTTACGTGCATCATATTTATTTGTACCGTAGTTACTTAAGAGTTCGACTCGACCGGTGCCTTCCAACCATCACTACTCACTATATATACGAAGCGACAGTTGCGACACTCGGGACGACAATACATGAACTCGTCTCGATTAATATGGTATTAAAAAAATATATAGATTGTGTTATTCATAATTAACTATGTTATTTATGTGTATTACCATGCATATTTTATTTTATTTATTTATTTATTTTTAATATTTTATACTCCAGGTACATACTGTTACAATGAGGCCACAACCTGTCGCGTTTACAGTGACGCGCTTGTGTTTCGCGCCTCGACTGACCTTAAGTATTCAGTATCTCAACATGTATACGTAAATATATAGATATAATGTAAAAACATCTCCTTTCCCTCGTAGTAAGTAAATCCTTTTGGATTTAATAAAACTGGTGATGGAAATATGCTTGATATGTAAATAGATAGATAATCAAAATGTGAAAGTGAAATAGATTTGATAATATTGTGATGATCAAAATAAAGTTTACCTCTCACGATCGATGGTCCATCCTTCAGGGATATATTTTCATCAAGTTAATCTATCAAGATGGTGTTGGACGAAAAACAAGACATAGAATTACAATTTTCCCCTCTTTATACACTTGTAAGAGGTACATTGCTTAGATGGAGTATTAAAACAACCATTGAATATGCAAGAAATAATATATATATAAAGAAAATAACAGCAATACTGTAAAGTACAATTTAGAGGCTAATCTTAAGAAGTCACTGTAGTTTGTATGACTTTAATTTAAATAATCAACGTCATCGCGGCACACTGGCACAGCGCCTGACTGTAATCGCGACAGTTGAGGATTCGATTGCCATTTGTGGGAATGATTTATTCATTTTCTCACTCTAGAAACATGACAAAACGTGGCGTTGAGCTGCGGCACTCAACGCACTATATCTAGAAATAAGGCGGCGCTTGGGAAATTCTTGTAGTGTCTATATATTATACTAAGTTCCCTCTGTCTGTACTCTGTACCAGGGTGGTATATGCGAAAAACATCTTGAAGCTATTATTTATTTAATTAACAGTACATGCAAACTTACTTATAATATAATAACTTACAATATACATCAACTACATTAACTTACTTCTAATTGCTTACTAACTTCATAAAAGGAAAACCCTCATCATATAAGTAGTAATTCAAATATCAACACAGTACTATGTACTGCCATATACCAACACGTATATAGATGAGGGATAGTAAGTAAATATTAATTAATATAATCACCAAAAATCATGTTATTGAAGATACGATTTAGTTTGTAATTAATAATATGTAAAAAAGTACACGCTATATACAGCACACAGCTGGATAAGCAGGCGGAATCCAGTGATAAGACACTCCGAAGAGAGCAAATTTTTCAGCAAAATGTTCAAGGAACTGTGTGTTCGATGGCGAAACTCAACTTCGTGCTTTGTCTTGTTACCAAAAGGATAATATAAAAACAACCCAATTCCTCGAGCAGGAATCAAATCAACAACTATCGCGCTTACAATGAGACGCTTCGCCATAATATAAAAAATACACATATCTTATTATTTATGCATTTTATTTAGTACTTGTTAAGTTAAGTTGCCACCCCTTCATGTATAAAATTTTAATGATATAGCCTCACGTACGTAGATCACACTGTTTAATATTCAGTTCAGTGCTATCAGCATTTTTTGCCAGGGATAATCCATACTTATATTGTAAATTCGAAAGTAACTCTAAAGGCTGTCTGTCTGTGACTCAATCACGACCAAACCACTGATCGGATTGTGATAAAATTTCATATTGTGATAAAATTTCATACTTGAGGAACTTGAAATGGACATAAGCTATTTTTTTCTCATATTTATAATATTCTTGATATATTTGATCAAATTATCTTTCTACTAGATATGTAATTTATTCTACGATGTTAATTACAATCGTCGCATAGCAACCATCGCTAGGCAACGATTAATTTTTAAGTTTTTTTTAATTAATTGAAAGTTGTTTAAAGAAAAGGTCGCCCTAAATAGACTTCCTGAACGCTTACATGGCGTACGCTTTTTTTTTTCGCTGGGAAATGCATTTACGCAGATCGCTCATACGGAAGGCCAGTGCTTAACGGATGAGCGATACTCTGGGACTCACCGGTGAAACCGATCCTACCCATTAAAACCCAGCGTAAAACCTCTCCACCAATATGAGACGCCGCAGGACCGCTCGCGCATACTACTGCTATGCCTCGGGGAAGGCCCAGCTATTGCGGGCTACCGTCACCTTCAGGATGCCCTGGGGTTTCTCCTAGAGCACCCGCAGCCTCGATGACTTGCAGGAGGATCAGCCTGACCCTCCCGCAGTAGCTCCTCTAGAATAGGGGGAGTAGAAGATGCGCGTATTGCCTTCTTCTACCCCTGGCCTACGGCGGCGGAGCGAGTCTGCATTAGCGCTGAACTCCCGCACCCGCTTCAGTGCCATAACTGATTCGCAGAAGAAGACCATTGCAGACCAGTTCCTCTCACTATTCAGCATGGCCCCCACCACACTGAACAATGAGAGATCCCTGCCCACTACAGCTATCAAGGCGTGGCGTTGTGGGGACCAAGCGGGTCATTCAGCCAGAGTGTGATGTGCCGAATCGATGGAGGCATCGCATTCATGGCACACCGGCGACATCTTCCGACGTGCAATCTGATGCAGGTATTTGCTGAAGCAACCGTGTCCCGTCAGTAGTCCGTCAGGACTCCAACGCGGGGACTGACTGCCTCCACAGTTACTAGGCCTGCGGCCGGTGACCCCAGGTTGCCGGTTGCCGGTGACGCCTTTCCGCCACCGGATCAGGGCTTCATTCGCTCTCCTCCTGATCCACGTGATCTCCTCCTGCATGCCACGCGACCGCTCACTTGCGCGGAATGCGTGAACTCTGGCAAGCACTTCCGCCTAGCTCGCTAGCTAGTAGCTCCCAAGGCGGACCGCTTGCCAAGAGAGTTGCCGCCGTCCATGACGTAGCCCCGAATTGCTCTCACCGCTATGATCCGCTGCGCTTTCCAAAAATGAGTCTTATTGAGACAGGAGAGAGATTTGGCCCAAACAAGTGCACCGTACATTGCCATGGATCTCAACAAACCGACATAAAGACATCGGCATGGAGAACCCGGTCCTCCAACATTCGGCAGTAATCTGCCAAGGGCCCCTGCGGCATTCACAAGCTTCGGCGCAAGCTGAGAGAAGTGCATTTTAAACATCATCCAACCATCGGCCATCCGGGCCATCAGGCTCAGATACTTCATCTGGAGATGACCACGTAGGAGCCAGTCATAGTCAAGGTTCCACAGTAACGGTCCCAAAACCAACCCCTGTGGAACCTCACAACCGACAATTCACCGACCGACCTGACCGTTACCCCCGACCCATACGATTACTCCGTCTTGGAGGTAGTCATTTAACAGCCGCCGGAGATAGAGCGGCACCCCGTGATACCGGATTGCAGTAGTAAGTCCTGCGCCCTAGCAGAGTGGTTGATGTTAACCTGTAGGAAGAGTGCTTGTCTTCTATTCATTATGAAGACATAGCACCTTCGTCTTCGACCTGATGGCCACAGACACTGGAAGAAGCTCTGGTCTCAAGAGCCTCTGCTCGCTCAACAGGTGGTGGACGGCACTCTGCACCACTCATTAAGTGTCCGGATGCATTTGTGCATTTCATTCAACGAGGCTCTGCGTGACAAGTATAAGACTTGTGACCCTCACAACCGCAACAGAAGCATAGATGTTGAGGGACATTGAGGCCGAACATGATCAAGTGATAAGCACCTGTAACAGCGTAAAAGACATTCCTCCAGAACCTGAATCTTGGCAGCGCTCTAGCTTACCAAAATACGGCCTTTAGTCGCGATGATCTCCGCAGATTTACATGGGCGTACGCTACCTCAACCTTATAAGACACATAAAAACAATGTTCTATAAATATTGTCCTTTAAAAAATCTATAAAAAAGTAGAATGTTCCGCTTATATGTTTATCTCTGAAGGTTGAGCCACAGTAACCATTTTAATATATTTAATTTAAATTTAAATTTATCGGATTATTGTATTTTTTATAATCTGGTATTCATCCTTTTCAAAATAAATATAATAATCACCTTTAGCATTTCATCTATATTGAAATTGTACTTTACTGTACATAATTATATTAAATGCTGTAGTAAATATCATTGAATCAAAATGACTTAGCCGCGCGGTGCAGGAGCTGGGTTACGGAATGTCCGACCCGAACGAGCACACGACGTAAATATTCGTACATTTTCAATCTACCGTTAATTTTTATGTGGTTATTTGGTGTTCAATATTAATAAAAAAATTTTTCGGTTATCTTCGCTTATTTGAATAGTAGATTAGTTATATTTCTTTAATGTCTTGGTTTGGTTAAGTTTTGTTTTATTCTGGTATTATATATCGTGTTACTTTTAATTTTAATATTTTTAAACATTTTTTTTTAACTTTGCTAATATAGTTCATAATATAGCAAATTTTGTTTTGTTTTTTTTTATTAATATTTGCCTTTGGTTTACGTTTGCTTATTATTATTTATTTTCATTTCAATTAATTAGGTATTTATTCTAATATTCAAAATATCCCTAACTTATGTTCACTTATTGCTTTATGTTAATTTAAAATAGTTAGGGATGAGGGGGGACGTTGTGTTCATTATTTTCAATATTTAGTATTTTCTTTTACTTATTTTGTTTGTTCATTTGAAATTTGAAAATTTAAATTAAATATATAATATTAAGAACTGTATTTCCCTTATAAATTATACTTAGGTCTACTTACTATTCTTTTTCGGCTTATTTGGATTATTTGGGACTATAAATCTAATGATTTAAAAAATATATATTCAATCGAGATAATTTGGTATAAGTACCAAATCTTGGTATAAGTACCTTATAACCATCGTGTATACTCTAAAACATTTGAACTTTACCACGACGGTCACTTAGTATATAACTATAAAAAAATATCTGTCAAAGTCAGAAATAAATTCTCAGAAGCACCAAATAAAAGTTCCGAATAACGAAGTAAATGAAAATGGATTAACCGATAGACCAGAGGGAAGCTGGAGTTCTGTTCAATCAATCAATGTTTTATGTTATTTTTTATAGGTCAAGCGTACTCTTCCGGAGGTTCAGTTTACGCTCCAGCACCACTCGATTCTCGTCAACGAGTGCTATGTCAATGTGGCTGGTCCTGGACCCCGAATCCACGAAACGCAGTGGCATAAAGCCACTACTTCACGCCGGTTTTAAATGCCGGGGGTGGTAATGATCCGGTCCGGTGGTAATGAATGAATCCGGTCGAGTCTGCCCATGCGTGTTGCCATTGCTGGCGACGTGACTCTACCACACGTACTTTAGTCGCCTCTTACGACACCACCAGTACCAGGATGATCCTGTTCTAGGCCGGGATCACACGGCACCTCCAGAATCATACAATACCTCCAGAAATCGGCGGAAAGTAGGGAACGGTAATTTCTTAACATTAGTTTTGCAGGTGCCCTCTGCCTACCCTGCTATGAGCGGAATACAGCGTGAAACTAAAAAAAATTAAATACTATATAATTGAGTTCCTTGCTCTAATAGATAAAGTACGGCATTGAGTTCCGCCCATCAACAAGCAACATCTCGAAAAATGAGCGAGAAGTAGGGAACGCAGTGCCTTAACACCAGGTTTCCTCTGCCTACTCTGCAAGAGTAATCGTATGCAAGATACAGCTTGAAGTTGTTTTGTTTTTAAATATTTATATAATACTGCGTCTTACAGGCATTACATGCCTCATAGATTAATTACCCTATATTTTGGAAAGAGTCGTAAAATGTTTATTCAACAACAAAAAACAATCACTAAAACATTAAGGAATAAACCGATTAAGCTAACGAACTCATGTTCATCATGTATTCCGTTTGTATTTGTAGTTTTATTTACCAAGCCTTTGTTAGACTAGAGCTATTATTACTCGTATTTATGGTTTACCGAAATAGGTTAAATAAATTCGCGTTAGCTTTGATTTACTGTTACTACCCTAATTATTTAACAAGGAAAAGCCAGGAAAACAGAAGTCGTGGTGCAGGGGCACAAAACGCGTTTCATTCAATTCGCTTCGATTCCTAGTTAAGAAGATGCAATATTAAATATTTTTAAGTTTCCACTCTGGCAGCGCGGAACAGCGTGGCGTTAAGTTCCGCCACTCCACACGAAATGCCTCCAGAATTCAGCGGAATTGTCTTTTCCATTAGACAAATAAAAATAAAACAAAAGCTGTTCTGCATTTTTAATAATAGATAAAAAGAGATGGCCCAATTAACTTCATAATTTCGTGTTATTTCTGCCTAAGTTTATGGGAAGGCTAATTAATTTTCTACAACGCTTACTAAACAATTCGACATTACCCGAAGTGAATCATTTTAATTGGTGCCTAGCTAAAATTTTGCTACATGCTAACTTTTGAAATGTTATATTCATAACATTTCAAAAGTTGTCGTTACTTGTAGTTAGTATAAAAGAAAGTAAAATATAACTATTACTCCACAGTCATAGATAAAACCTAAGACTCTATCTGTGTTCAACAGTTGTGGGTTTTCCTTCTGCTTGGATAAATTATTATAGTTGCATCTTAAACATAGTGTAAAACAAATTAGCTTCCAATCGATGAGGTTGTATTAAATTAATAATATAAAAAGTCATTATTGCACATTTGAAAAGATGCAATAAGTAAAATGCACAGACAGATAAAATGCACAAAGGCGGCAATTATTTTTGTAAGTTACGTTACGAATTTTATTGTGCTTGTCAATAGAAGACGAGAGAATAGAGTAATTATATAACCACCCAAGTGCGAGCTGGACTCGCGCACGATGGGGGAACCTTTTTATATTTTTTTTTATAGATAATATAATAGTACGGAAGTATCATTATATATAATAACGGAATCACACAGTTGTATGGAAGTCCCATTAAATTTATACTAAACTTGTGGATTCTTTGATTTGGCAATGCATCCTGTATGCCATAGTAATATAGTTTTAATAACATTCAAAGGCTTTGGGTAAATTACAAAACACTTTAATCGCATTCTGAGACCACACGCATGCGCCATAAATGTACTTTAGAAATGCTGCACCCGCATCCGTAGTTTACTTGTCTTTGATGACACCATATTGCTTATTATTAAGAGAATTGTTACACAGTAAGACGCTGACCCAATGCATAACGATTACACAACAATCTACTTAACTCGATAATAATAATCAATATTATTTTAAAAAAATCAATTAACACATTTTTAAAGCGTTACTCCACTCTTAGGAAAGAAAAATATTTATTTAGAAAAACGTATAAAAGCATGAACGTAGCGGGATTCGAACCCGCGTCTCCTGGTTCGTATCCCGCGAGTATATTTTAACACATTTTTCACAGCCGTAATTTTCTATTTCTTTCCTTTAGATACTATTTAGTTTTGTATAGCGTTTTATCCAGTTTGCGGTAAGGAGAGGTAGTGAAAATGGACGCTTAATTGTATTTGCGATACGGATATGGCCGTAATTGTGCCGCTTTAAACATGAATTGACAATTTTCTATAAGAAATTATTCCTTCTTTAAAAGTCTTCTGTAAAGAATAAAGAATATTTACCCGAATGAGATTTTTTTTCTATAAATCTCACGAAGTTAAAAACTAAGAAAATTGTGGGAATAAGCGAATTAATTACATTTTAAATAACAAGCAAGCAAGACGCTACGATACCAGTATAAACCTTTTCGTTCTCTATGATCTATATACATACACTTTTATTATAAAATAAAAAAAAATCAGCTTCACGCTGTATTCCGCATGTAGTAGGATTTTTGATCTAGTATTAAGACACTTCTCTCTCTAGGTTTCGCCGAATTTTGGAAGCCCTGCGTGTTGAGTGGTGGAACTGGCCGCGCATGGAATTATAAATATATATTTATTATTTCATTTCCTCAGGTGGGATTCGAACCCAAAACCTGTCGCGTTTGCGGTCTAGGCGACACGACTGGAAAATATAAAATGTATATAGTACTTTATATTATTATTATTACTAATATTTATTTATTTGGAAGCAGCACTAAAGGTACTGTCAAATCAGAAAATGTTTTTTAGATACCTTAATTTACAGTATTTGTGCCAGGAAAAACATGCCGATTAAAAAAATTTTTATATTTATAGAGTTTACAGTCGATGTCGATTGGTTAAGTTCCGTCAACATTACTTCTATGTGAGTTAAAAATAAAGTGGATTTTTTTTTTAAAACATTTTTAAAGTGTTATTCCACATTTAGGAAAGAAAAATAATTATTTCGAAAACATATAAAAATTTGAACGTAGCGGGACTCGAACCCGCGCCTCCTGGAAACCGACCAGGTCAGTTTCCAGGAGGCGCGGGTTCGAGACCCGCTACGTTCAAATTTTTATACGTTTTCTAAATAAGTAAAGTGCAAAGATTTTTTTTTACCTTATTGCCACTAAAATATTATTTTTTTGTATAAATATAAAAAAGGTCGTGCAGGCCGTGGGTATCAATCTCGCTCAGGTAAATTATTACTTTACATTACTGACCAGCGCTACGTTAAGTTCCACATTCAACATAAAGTACAATTACTCGAATATTGGGCGGTAAAGTGGACAACAGAGTGTAAGTCCTTTTTTTAAATATCTCTTCCTCTTCGCTAAATACAGGAAAAATAAAAGTAAGCACACATAAAAGCAACATAAAACTGTAAACTAAATTTAAGTTTTAGTATTACCAGTTCCATTAGTAGAATGTTTGAAACATTGTGAGTTCTACTAGAAACAAATCTTGTCGCACTTAATCAAGTTAACCAGAGCACTCCGCAAAATCGTCTTTAAATAAATTTAGAATTTTGAATAGATATTTCTTTTAAATAGATTAAAGTGGAGAATGGTGCGTGCGTGGAACTGCTGTGTGCGGGATACAGCGTGAAGCTGATTTTATTTTTTAAACACGCAATGACTCGAAAATTCATTTGTACACTTTTTATATAATATTTTATCAATATTTATTTTATTTTTAATTTGGTCACAAATTAATATTCATAGTATGAATACCTTAAACGTAGTTGTGGGGCTACACCGAGCGGGCATCTCAAAATCTTTATTGATAGCTCTTGGATTTAGCCCATATATCTCACCATAAATGTGAGGTCAAAATTTACCACTTAATGTCCAAGTAATCTGTTGTATGTATTTCCGACGACTAACAAGTATTATATTTTTTTAGCTTCACGCTGTATACCACAGATATAGCAAGGTAGGCAAAGAGAACCTGGGAACGTAGTGTTGAGACACTGCGCTCCTATTAAGACTATTCCGTTGCCCAATTTCCGCCGAATTCTGGAGTCATTTCGTGTTAAATGCCTCCAGGATTTTGAACTCAACGCCGCGTTTTGCCTCGTTACGAGAGCAAGGAAATCAAAATATTTCCGCGAGTGGGAATCGAATCGGTCGAACGGTGCGACTGCAAGCGCGACACGCTTGCAGTCGCACACGCCCCTACACCACGACTGGCCTCAGTCAAGACCTCAAACATACTTAAAGTACTTTTTTTATATTTTTTTGTTATATTAACAGTAGTAACTAGGGATGTCGTAAGTGGGAAAAAATATCGATATATCGGCTGTACTTCTTTTTTTTCTTAGAGTGGCTTTCGTTTTTTTAGAGGTCTGCAAAAGAATCGGTTTCGATGGAATTTTCGGTATTGTATCGTTATATCGGATAAAAATATCAATATATCTATATTTTTTTACAATTTTAATAGTAACTGCCTGACCGCTATCAGTCTACGGCTCAAGACCTAATGGACTGTGAAACTGATTTTGTCAAGGAACTAGGAAAGCAGAACTACCTTTTACTAGATACACGAATAAAGTTAAAGTTGATATTTTCGGACACATCGGTCTGTGCAAACTGCATGCCTAAGGGCATTAAAAATATGATATTATATATAAGTATATTTACTCGTAGTATTTGAAACAGTTTATAAAATTGACATGACTTGATAAATCGACAAATACACAACTATTATTTACAGTACTTTATTCACAATCATTATTTGCAATCTATAACTTAGGTCCTAAAGACTCCTTAAGACAAAAGTTTAAAGATATTAACATATTGACAGTTGCATCGCAATATATTTTTGAAAATGTTATGTATGTTAAGAAAAACATTAATAATTTTACCAAAATTGGTGATTTTCATAATATTAACACTAGAAATAGGCATAATCTTGGTGCAC